>NNCF01129519.1:533301-595004 GCA_002313205.1 Laupala kohalensis
ACAAACATAGAAATCTCTTAGATTGCGGTGAACCTCACCGCCAGGTAACAGATTAATCATGTTACGTCGAATGAAAATGGTAGACGGGACCGGGATACCATTTTCATTCGACGTAACATGATTAATCTGTTACCTGGCGGTGAGGTTCACCGCAATCTAAGAGATTTCTATGTTTAAAAAGTGTGTTTTAACAATCTGACCGAAAATCATAAGGTATTTGGTTTAGTGTGGGATCTCATATTGAGTGTTAAAACATAATATTTCTAAACGAATATAACGAATTACTGATAGTATATTTGTTATTGTGATATCCCTCCATAATTATGTTTGTCTTCTCGATCGATGCAATCTAAAATGGTGTTATTTCAGGTTATAGAACATGAAATTCTACTAAATGAAGAAACAAAAGTTTCATCTTCGGTGCCAGCACAAATCTAGCAAAAAATAATTCTAAAATTTAAATAAAAGTAAGTGGTTTTTAATTGTTTTTGCTCAGATCTAATTTACATTTAGTAACATTATTGAGTTTTAGAATAGGGTTTTATAAGTTAAATGCGTCTAAATATTGTGTTTGAATTAATAACTCTCATAGATTTTTTGTGTGTGACCTGTGCTTTCCAATTTGTGTGTTTTGGTATCCGTATTTATCATTCTTGTTCGTTCGTAATCTAATATTTTTGTTACATATCTTGGTATTAAGCAATAATTGCAAACAATATAAAATCTTCGAAAACACTTGAATCTACAAAAAAAGATTTATCTTAATTGATGCCTATATGCTTTTATTTCTTTATGGCATGGGCATCTTTGGGGCCTACAAGGAGAAAGTTTGGCTTGACTTTACGAAACAGAATTCTCAAGATACAAGCTTAAATCTAAATATTTCGTAAACGTACGGTTGGACTAGAAAATTTATGTGATTCAAATCTTACAATGTAATCCAGATTGCATCGAGGAACAATAGAGATTTTTCTGCATTATTCATGATTCAGTTACACAGTACTATATTTTCCAATATATTCCATTTCATTACATGTCGTAGTGAGACCACATAATTGCGAAATGATTGAATTTCAAGGAGAAATAAAGTTTTTAGTACTTATAAATATTACTTGCTATAAATATTTTGAAATGTGTATAACTAAAAAATAAAAAATATTCCAATAATAATGATAAAATTCAACATTTATCTCCGCGAGTTTTATTAGGAATCTTTTCGTTGTTTCTGCTCTACCATTAGGCAACCAAATATAAAAGCTTCTTTAATTATACGTTCTATTTGTTAAACAAAAGTGACGTGTCATTCTTATCTCCGTGGTGTGACCAGGATGCACATTTCTGTGATCTAAATTTCTATTTTAAAAGGCAGCAAAAAGTAGAATGCCATTTAAGTACTCCGCACAACATAAATATTCTAATGAAAAACCTTATTCGTATAATTTGATATTTTATCTTCAATGTTTTCTGAAAATATGAAATTATCTATTGTATTGATGGTAAACAATTATGCTAATTAGAGGAGATTTCAAGACTTAAAATAACAAGTTCTTTAAATTTATCACTGAATCTGGGATGCTGAGACAAAGTAGTTACAAGAACTTTTTAATTTTTTATGTATTTCATTAACTACTTTGCTGATGTTTTAATTTACTGTAAGTATTATGCTTAATGTCTAATTAATACGTTTATCTTCACCAAATCAAATATCCTAGTTGGTTCTTAAAAAGTTATATACTCGTAAAGAATGCATCTAAATTTCCATGTTCGTCCCCTGCTAACGAAATCAATGAATAATACTGAATATCGATGCTAAAATTTTAAATGAAGAATGAGTTATTATTATATTATTATTATTATTATTATTATTATTATTATGTCTGTGTATCAAATGAATTATGTTTTGAAGAATATAAATAGTACTATTTTGAAAATTAATGTGAATGAATTATAATTAATTTCCCTGATTTTATATAAGTGTTCAGGAAGGAAAACGAGAAAGAGAGAAAGAACGAACGAAAGAAAGAAATGAAATAGAAAAAAAGGTGAGAAAGAAAGAAAGAAAGGAAGAAAAAAGGAAAGAAGGAAGGATAGAAAGTATGAACGGAAAAGGAAAGAAGAAAAACAGAGAAAATGATGTAATTTATATTTGAGGGAATGAGAGATACTCAATTAAATGCAATATTAATTTTTATTCTAAACTAATATTTTTCTCGTATTGGTAAATAATTTAACTTTACCATAATTGAAATGAGATGTTTTAATGTGTGATTATCTTAGTCAATCTGTGTGAATGTATCTAAATTTCATTTGAATATCTTAATGAAAGTGATTTGTGTTTTTTTTATTTATTGAAATCTAAATTTTGTTTGTAATATTACTCTCTGAGTATGTTGTTATATGTCGCACTATTACAGCCAAAGGGTTATATCTGGGATCAATATATTTCCAGTAGATGTAATTGATTTATTCTTTAAGTGGTTTAACATTATTAATATAACTAGAATGAACCTTTGGTGTTATTTATTCATATTTTTTACAATTGTTTTCAATAATTATTGAATTCCGATTGACATATAAGAATAGTATAAAAGATTTGCAAATTATGTGAAATTACGATAGACAATACACATCACTTCATGCCAATGTGCTTTGAGTTCATTACGCCACTGTATAAAGTTCAGAAATTATAAGAATATTTATGCGTAATTCCTGATTCGAATTTTAAAAAATCCATACGATATATTGCGATGATATCCAAATTCTATGATAGAAACAACATTTGTTTACAGTAAGACGCAAACGTTTTTACAGAAACTTTAATATATTATATATTCTCTAGAAGGGCGTTATGAAACACCGAATCATGAGATTTCATTTAAATATGGAGGATGATAAAGTTTATTGAAGTTAAGAACATAAAGAATATATTTTGTTATGGAAGTCCAAGACGTGTATAATAAAAATTTACAAAATATTTATTTTATAGCCTCATAATAAGACATTTTCTTTTGTAACGATTTAATAGGGATATATTCACCAGTAATAGTCTTCTATTGGTCTGCCAAATATGGAAGCAGTTTAAAGTTTGCCTACGATTGGTCGAACGAGGGTGAGGAGCTTTTGCCCCGTCGCAGGAGAGTGGCGTTGCAAACCTAACAAATCCAAACTGCTGAGAACGCGGGTCTTATAATATTTTCGTGGGCCCTTTTATTATTCAAGGAGTATACATTAATTCTCACCAACAAACTATTA
The DNA here is from genome assembly GCA_002313205.1 of Laupala kohalensis. NCBI lineage: Eukaryota > Metazoa > Arthropoda > Insecta > Orthoptera > Trigonidiidae > Laupala > Laupala kohalensis. The sequence continues at coordinate 536,554 of NNCF01129519.1, forward strand.
ACTTATAGATAGACACTACTAGTTTATCTGACAATTATAAATCTTTAATTTAAACAAAATCCTTCATATCAATCATATCATAACACGTTATCACACGATGATTTTTCTGTTCGTCCTGGAATCTATGTATCATATATCATTGTATCTTTCTTTTATTTCATCTCATTTATATGCATGTCATTATTTATATTTTTATGTTCTTATTTTTACTCATTTGTTATGTCATACGTTTTGAGTTGTTTGAGGGTTATCTTACACTCAGTGCAAATGTCAACAAGTATATTGATCGGCGTTTAGTAGTTGCTGACTACCTTAGTTCCTAACATTGTACTATAGTCATGCACCTGAAGATGTCTTCATATCTGTTAGACTAAGCGTTGTGTACACATTTTTAAATACGTTCTTAACTTAGTTTTTTGACATGTTGCGTTTTAATAATTGTATTCATATCACAACAATAAATTATATTATGTGTTACGTGAGTTTTATCTGGTGTTTTAAAAAACATAAGATTGTCTGCTTAAAGAAATTAAGAGGTCAACTTATCTATTTTAATAGTCTTTGAAAGGTAACACGTTGTCATGTACCTCGGAGGTTCTATATCTTTAAACTTACAGGAGTCACGCTGGACTTGCTAAGAAGGCACCTTAGACGGTATCCTAAGAAACAGAGGGGATATCCAAAAATGACACCCGGAGAAAATATTTTTTTAAATTTCTGGTAGTTTGAAAGAAAGTGTCGTTAGTTGCGTGTTTCACGTTAGTATTTCTTCTTGACTTGCTGTGATGATTTTACATGGAAAATGGAAATATTACTCCTGTAAATTAATTCGTAATATTTAATGGTATGATTCTCTCTATCAATTTCAATCTCTGTACGACCAAATTTAACTCTCTCTCTATCAAGTACGATCAAATTTAACCGAATAGTAAGCATTTAGAACGTTTTCGGTGACATCAAGGTTGCAATCATCAGTACCTGCTTTGGCCACCAGGGTGGGTGGTAGTGCCCGGAGGCGGTCTTTTTGGAGGTACGATTCTGAACTTCCTCGACTTAAGTATCTCTGTTAATAACAACCACCACTCTTTCAATATTTTCAGAAAACCCACTCATACTAACACAGTCATTCATCAGTCTTCAACACATCCTGTTAGTCACAGCATCATTCCACTCCATGATCAGGGTTGGCAATATTCTTATTCTTATGAATAAAAGATGATAAATTGAAAAAAATCATTCGTTATTCTTAGTAGAAAAAATAACGAATAAAAAGTTATTCTTGGTGGAATAAATGGCATACGGTTATGCCTTTTTTTTCTGTAGCGAATAACTAAGTCGACTGTGAATTGTGGTTGTACTGTTTAATTTGAATCCTTTTTAATTATTTAATTTGAATTAATTTGAATCCTTTTTATTTAATTTGTACTATTTAATTTGAATCCTTTTTATCATTTTAAGTATTCACATACAAAATTAATAAATAATTGTATTGTGCAGTAAATGTTGGTATTCTTAAGGTTAGTTCAGGATTTATCTTAAAATAAAGTATCACTGAAAATTGTTTATTGAATATTTTATGACATGAAAATTTTATGAATATACGTATTAATTCCAGTATAATAAAGTTTCTTCAGATTTTCACTAACAAATACGGAATGAAAAATTATGAAAAATTCTTAATAAAATTTGAATGATTGGAGTCAACATCTTAACTTCATATCATTTGTCGTGGCACATGAAAGCAGGAATTTACTAAAGTTGTTTAAGTGATGTAAAATGTTTACGAACAATTCGGAATGTATTAATGTACGTTCTACTTTTAATCGATAAAACCCTTATAAAGAACATCGTTTTAGAGTTAACTTTAGTATTTTAGTAACATATAATACTCACTGTACATGAGCAAGTAACAAGTATTATCACAATATATCTGTGAGCCACTGTTCACGTAAAAATGTACTTGTTGCCTGCGAGAGAAATGTCGAATCACACTCTCTGCCTCAATGCAACTCTGCGGCAACCAGAGGCAATGCCAGAGCAAGCTCCATGTACCATTATACACTTCCTCTTTACAAGTCGTAATCGGAACTCTAAAGATTACAACTATAATCAATCATAAATACATTATTACACTACACTTTAATCTTAATCATTAGATCAAGATGCGATGCCTCGGCCAGTTATTTCGTCTGTTATTGTATTTCTGGGTTCCATTTTATGTCATCAGCTTCTCTCGACTCAGCGCGTTTGGTACACAGGCCTTCAAATTCTTTGTAAGAAACACTCTGCTGATTTTTTATTTACACACACATCGATACTTAAAGAAGTTTTGAAAGAAAATATTACAAATAAACAAAATTAAGAAGCAGCAAAGGTATGCAAAAGAGGGTAACCGAATATGATGAGTGAAAAGTCTCGTAATGTCTACCAAGATAGAAACGGGACAATAAAAATACTCTGTAAATATAAATAAATAAATAAATAAATAAATACATAAATAAATACATAAATAAATACATAAATAAATAAATAAATACATAAATAAATACATAAATAAATAAATACATAAATAAATACATAAATATATAAATAAATACATAAATACATAAATAAATACATAAATAAATACATAAATACATAAATACATTTCCACGACACAATATAATTTATATTATTACTTTTATTAATATCCACACTTTGCATGAAAAAAATCACAGTATAACAGTGTTCTTTTCAAAACAAGTTATTCCTTGCAATAAAAAAGTATAGCCTTGTGCGTTATCAATTGTAACAAGAATAAAAATACCAAAATAAAAGAATATCTCCAAATTTTTTATTTATTTCCAAGAATGCTGCTCTTCTGCCTGACCGTGACGGGGGTGAGAAATTGGGATGGTCAGGTGGTGGGATACTTGGTTTCAAATCATTAATTATCTCGAGTGAGTGAGAGAAACATATCCGATCGAGCAGTGTTTTAACCCACGTTCTAGAGTTCCGAGGTATTGTGGGAGATACGACGCTACCACTAGACCACTGATGTCAGTAATGTTACTTTCTCATATACGTAGTATATAAAAACGTTCACGATTGACATCGAAAGAGAGATTTAGACGGATATATGCGTTTTGGTGATTCTGAAAAAGTGTTTTTTGATTCTGAAAAAGTGTTTTTTGGCATAATATCCGTCCGTCTATCCGTCTGTTCGCAGCGATTCTGAGTAAATGAATGAATCAATTTAATTAGCATTTCGTATTTACGATCGAATTTACTTGTTGTCGATGTTCGAGCTCAAGTTGAAAACAAAGGGCACTTTATATGAAGGTGAAAGTACTCTTTTGAATGTTTCTCAAAAACGGCTCCAACGATTTTGCTTAAATTTTCAGCACGTAAAGTACAATTAGTATGTATTACATCCGCATTAGCGGTATTTCTCTGGAAAGTTTGGTATAGACGCAGAAAAATAATTTCTCTCTGCTACACATACACATTATTTTACTATTTCAAGAAGCTTAAATACTATTTTGCGGTGTAAATGAACCAAGCAGACGTAGAATACACTTTTCGTAAACTGAAATGAAAGGATAAAATACATAGAAGGACGGCAAACGCATTGCAGATAGGAAAATACATCAATTTCTGTCTACAACGAAATTATATTTACATAACACTTTTACGATATTTCTAAGACTGATATGTCGCTAAATGTGTTGAAATAATATTCTGAATATTTATTTTAGAAATGACCTTTTCACACCGCAATTTTTTTTCTTTCTATGCTACAGACGGAGAAACGTATATGAGAAAGTATGTGCGATGGTTTTGCACCTCTAGTACAAAAATGTAATATATATAAAAAACGCTTCGTAATGTCCGTAATGTTCATATGTTGAACGAATCGTAACATTTGCTACAACCCTGTCTAATCACAAATGACAAATTTTGACTCCTAAATTAATGGACTTCACACATAAGAATATAATATAATGTTGTTAAAATTCCCTCTCTATCCTAGTTTTGTGGATTTTTCGCAGAAATGGATGGGAATGTGATTAGACTGGCAATAAAATTTGGCAGAGAGAAAACAATGAAAAATTATATGTTTCTTCGACAACCAATACTAGTGGTGCAAAGCCATTGCACATACTTTCTCATATACATTTCTCAGTCTGCACTAAAGAGCGACATTCAAGCATTATATTAGGAGAGATTTGATTTTAACATGTTACTCTATATTTTGGTCGTCCTCATTTTACCCAATTTAAAAAGTTCATTAAAGAAATACTTTTAGTAGCATTTATATAAAAGAATCTCTAATATACAAATTCTGTTCTTTCGTTTTTTGGAGAGATAAGATATGTAAGATTTATATTCTATTTTAAAATATATATTTATTAATAAATATAAAGATAATTAGGATATTACTTACGCTAGAATAAAGCCTGCAGACCATAAATATGCTATTATAATTTAATTAAAAATTAAAGAGTTAAATGTTTCGCATTATGAAATTGCAAAATTACATTAATCGTTTCTATGATTAATTTCGGTTAAACAGATGATACTGTTTGTTTTATATACTTCCTGTTATTTGAAAACGCTCCTTGTCTATCTCTTCAAGGAATTCTGTAAGTGTTAAAATGTACTGTTTACAATAATAATATTTTTGAAGATTGAAACTGCTATGAAGCATCGAATTTAAAAATATCATTAAAAATAAACAAAAAGATTCATCATACATTACATTCAAGACAAAAAAACACGAAACCAAGTTAATTCTTCAAACGATAAGTAATAATACATAATAAAATCCTCACGCATCAAATAATATGCACAAACATTAAATATGACACACAGCATGAACAAGTTAACAAGAACACCCGGCAAAAGGAGCAGTGGACACATATGATACGTAAGCTTACACAGCCAAATGATGCAGCATCACCGGATAAGAGGTTACAACTCGTGCGTAGAGGTCGGGTGTGGGCGGAAGGTTAACGATACCAAGAAAAACGTAAGATGCTGATATTCCTCTGTTCTCATTAAAAAGTAACACATTAAAATGACTCCTTGGATTCACACCATTGGCAAACTAAAACTACGCGCCATAAAATACATATTACCAGTGTAAGAAATAAGTGCAAGAAAAAACCATTGATTNAACTAAAACTACGCGCCATAAAATACATATTACCAGTGTAAGAAATAAGTGCAAGAAAAAACCATTGATTAAAAATGTATATGATAGTGTAATGAATTATAACTAACATTTCCGTCGGAATCAAAGCCAATAATTTAACAAATTACAAAAATTATTTTACTGCGACTATACCAAACTTTCAAGCGAAATACAGTTAATGCGGATGTAATGCATACTAATTGTACTGTACGTACAGAAAATATAAGCAAAATTGTTGGAGTCAATTTTGAAAAGCATCCAAGAGTACTTTGATCTTCATGTGACTTTGCTTTAAAGTAAAAACAAAATCAGAGCACGTGCATCGACAACATGTAACATCGATCGTAAATACGAAAAGTGAATTAAGTTGATTTATCCATTTACTCATAATTGTTGCACACAGACAGACAAATACACGGACGGACGTAATGCCAAAAACCACTTTTTCGGAATCGGATTTCTCCAAAACGGATATTTCTGCAAAAATCTCGTTTTCGAATTGTTCACGATTATATACTTTCTATATACTACGTATATGAGAAGGTAAAATTAGAATGTTATTTTTTTTTAATTTCCTAATTTACCATACAAAAGCATAATTTGTGCCTAGAATATAAATTCGTTTCCCTTCTTTGACAATTTTGATGCAATATTTGTTCCGTCACTAAAAGGAGTTGCATAATCTTGCTCTTACCAATGCGCGAATTTTAGGACTTTTTTGAATTTTTATTCATTGTAGACTTCAAAGAATGCGAATATATATATATTTTTANTCTAAAATTACTAAACGTACTTGCATAATCTTGCTCTTACCAATGCGCGAATTTTACGACTATTTTGAACTTTGATTCACTGTAGACTTGAAAGAATGCGAATACATATTTTTTAAATTTTAAATCTCTTTTAAAAAATGCAAATTTAGAAAATGTTGGAAAAGAAACAGAATAAAGTTTGCCTGGTAGGTTGTAAAATTATGCACAACGAATGTAAAATGATGAAAAAGAAACATGTTTTCCAACCTTCCTCATTCAATTTTTTTATTTCTCGATAAAAATGATTTCTTGGTTATTTAAGTTTATGAATAAAAAACAGAAAAAATGATTCAAACTCCCTCACCAAAAATTAGTAACAGTCTTTAAAAACGTGAACAAACCATTCTAGTATACATAATATATATTGAATATGTATGATAAATATGAAAGAGTATTAAAATTTTGAAAAACACTATCGTTTGAACCGATTCCCTTATCAAATCTCTTGAAATAACGTAACACTCAGACTCATCCATTACATATTTGAACAACAAGAAAAACTTGAAAAATGACATTCGAACTGGAGAAGAAATTCACACATAGACTAAAAAGATCACTTCACAGAGATTTTGTCAAATTTCGTAAAACATTAAATATCGCGTGAAGTGCGTGCGCCAAAGGTGAACCATGCTCTCAGGGGGACACTTTTTTCTATTCTTCTATGAGTTGACCAACCATTTTGTTACATGTCAGCATATGCTCGTAGTAGCATTCTATCGGTATTTTGAGAAATGACATGTCTAGGAGGTATGGTGTGCAAACTGATCGTTTTGAGGTGTAACGTTGTCTGTTGTAAATACCTCATTGTTTGTAATATTACGTCCAAATATATATTATTGAATGCTCTTCTCATTTCCATTTATATTATATTCTCTTTCGTGTTTTCAGATCATCTAACAGTCGAAGAACAGCACCTTCAGTACACATATAACACATAATTTATATTATCCAACTTTCCTTACCGTTCCAAATAAACCATTAGCCTTTTTGTGATTTATTTATTATATATCTTCCCCTGGGAGGGCACCAGAGGTATTGATCCATATGACTCTGGTTCGATTGGGTCTCTTGTTATATCTTTCATTCATAATATTACTCTCAGGAATTTCCATACATCTGGAAGATATCCCTTTTGTACAAACATTATATTACTTCTACCAGCAATCCCCATGAAATTCAATAGTAATCTTAATGCTTAGGTTATCCCATCTTTGCTTCGTACCTTTTTTCTATTAGTTCTATCACTAATTTCCTCAATTCAGTCAGGGTCATCCTGTTTTCTCTTCCTTCTTCTCTTCCATAACTCATATCTTCGCTGTCCTCATCTACGTTATCTCCAAGTAAGATTCTCAGTATTCTATATCCTATCTCTTCCATGTTCACAGATGTCTTCCCTTTCCCATATTTCTACTCTATATCTCCATCCATCTCACCATATTCGCTGTTTATTTGAATCGGAGTTTCCATAATGCTTTCGTTTCTAAATTTTTCCAACCCTTACACTGCACCTCCTTCACATCTATCTTAAACTCTATATGCTTATTTATGCATCTCCTGAACACTTCTGCCTCATCCAACCTCGTCTGTCTCCACTTCGATAATTCCCTTTGCATCTTATTACTCTTTTCCTTAAGAATACCGTGCACCACATCAGTCCGCTTCCCCTCGTTTTTGTTCCACCTCGCACTCTCTGCATTCCTTAAGTAAATTGAGTTTTATTTCAAGTATAGATTCCTCCATATTCTTTCTCTCTACCATATTCGTCACTTTATCTCTATTTCTTCTTTCCTCCCATAATAATTAAATTAAATAACTCTTATTATTCTTTGCACATTCATCTTGCCATATTCGATTTTTCTGTTCTTCTTTCTCTATCTCACTAGCTGCATCCCTGCACGTTCTCTACTTACTTCATTCACAAACTTTCACCCTTCTATCTAAAAATCTCGCATTATAAGACTATGTAAGTTTTATGTCCATTTATATTTGTTAGCAGCAAAACATTGTCCAATATTTATTTCTCCAGTGACCGTCTTCGTTTACTCGTCACTTCTTTTGTTTTTAGCTTATTTGTGTGTAATGAAGGAATTTTTTAAAATTATAATGGATGCATTAAAACTTTTTAAATTACCTTCTTAAGTAAATACTTAATTTACAAATTACTTAATAGTTTCCTCTCTATACTTTTTCGATCAATATCCTAGGTTTCAATTCGAAAATATACTTTATGTTCGATGAATGACTAACCAAGGAAAAACTAGTGATTGAAAAGTATTGCACACGCCTTAGTCAGAACGACCGTTCTCATACGATTAATGTATTCTTTGTAACACAAAGAAGTGCAGATTCATTTGATACTAATTGTACCAAGGACAAAAATAAACCAGAAAAAGGAAACGCTTTGTATTGTATTTAATAAAATTATTTATTCTTTACAGCAGCACGGTAAAAGAATAACTTACTCTTGCTTGACGTACAATTAATATCTTTTTATTCGTTATTACAAGTAAATTTGTAAAATAATAGAATAACATTTTATTAGTCATTCAAGATAGTCGAATAAAAGAATAATTTTCTTTTCGTCATTCAATGTACGTTAAATAAAGAAATAACTTTTTATTCGTTATTTAACGTGGGCTGAATAAAGGAATAACTTTTGTTCGTCATTCAACGTGGGTTGTATAAAGGAAATATATTTTATTCGTCATTCAAGATAGTCGAATAAAAGAATCTTTCTTTTCGTTATTCAATGTATGTTACAAAAATGCAACTAGAATAATGAATTTAGGCGGAATAATACAACTAGAATATTCGTTGAGCACCGTTGGGAACCACGGATAAACCAACGGTCATGATAAGCAAGTACAATACATATATTACAAGTAAGTATGTTTAGATAATAGTAATAAAATTAACTTTACACTAATACCTGAGAAAACAATGAGTAATAATAATAATTAGTAAACAATAACATAAGAAATACGAGTCATCTTCTTGTCTTTTTCTTCATTCTTCGTCCTTCCTTTTTGAGCTTCCAAGTAACCTGAAATTTGAGAAGGGGCGGCAGAATCACATTCTTGTAAAATTTCCAAAATCTTAGTTTCTCTTTTCAATACTAAAGAATCTGTTCAGGTGTTGCAATACCGTTGATCTGTTTTCACTCGTAATTTCTATTGCCAAATCAATATTTCTCGTTCGTATGCTAAAGTCCCCTTTGGAAATTCGTTTCGATTGCGTTCGGTATTGGTGTAAAACAATAAAATGGGAACCCATTCCTCTTCTTCTGCGCAGAGTGNAGTGTTATTTAACTCTCCTAGTAGTTTTCGGATTTTCCAACCTCCCAACCTAAACCATGCATACCCTGCTCTATATGATTCATTTAACCAATCAATATATGGTTTTCGTCCCCATTCCCTAGCAACCGCCGTTTGTACAATAAGAGAACGCTTCTCTAATCTATCGAGTACTGATTCCATCTTATCTAGTTTCCTGAGTTCTATTTTAATGCTTTCTAAAATATTAGCATAATTGAATTCATTTACGTCATTGTGCCAGAAGTCCCCAAGTACTAATTTATTTAAAATAAATTTTATTTTTGTGCACCATCCGATATCTCTATTGTTTTTGTAACATTCTAGTACAATTCATTCTTGCTGCCACTTTCGATGAGAAGTCAATATTTCAGTGATTTTAATTTTAAGATACCGTTTAGTGAATATTCTCCGAATTCCCACAGAATCCCGCTATTAGCTGTGCTTCTAGAAACTCCTCGAATGTGTTTCAGATAATCGGTCTGGAGGGAGGCAAAAAGAGAATTATCCCCTGTTCCCCTTAATTCTGCTCCTTATGCTATAATGGGTACTAATAATGAATTAAACATTTTATCCGAAGCTTTCAGGCATTTTTAGGGACTAATGGAACATTTTTTTTATTTCATTGAGCGCAAACATACCTTTTCTTTTAGCTCTTTCTTTGTGTCTATTCCAACCCAGATTCATTGACAGCTGTACCCCTAAGTATGTAAACTCTTTAACAATATCTAAGGTGATTCCATTGAATACCCATTTTTCTTCTTTGCTTAATACCCACCCGTTTTTGAATATCATTATTTTTGTCTTTTTAACATTTAATTTTATTTTTCTATCATTGCAAAACTTGCCTAGGGCATCTAACCCTTTTTGGGGTCCCACTGCGGATTTAGAGAAGATGACCAGGTCATCCGCAAATAATAGTGCCGGTGTAGACCTTCCTGAGTATGTCACAATAGGTGCCTCCGTCTGCGCGACATTCAAGTAGTTAATAACATCATCAACGAACAGGATAAAAATCTGAGGAGAGAGGACGCATCCTTGCTTCACATCGATGTTTACAGGGAAAACCTTTGTTGTAGAATGCCTGTCGATTTTAACACATGCACTGTCTTCGTGATAAATTGCCTTTGGTATGTTGATGAACTTTTGTGAGATTCCTATTTTCTCTAGGGTTTGCCAAACAAGTACTCTATCTACTGTATCGAAAGCTTTCTCGAAATATATAAATGCACAAAATAATTTCCCTCTTTTTGATGAGGTGGCAGTTTCCGCCAGAGAGTTTATTATAAATATGTTATCCACTGTGCTGTAATTATTTGGAAAGACCGCTTCAAAAGGTGTTAATTTTTTAATTTAATTCAACCCATTTTTTGAGACAGTTATACAATATTGAACAAAAAACTTTACCTATCACGCTGAGGAGAGATATTCCTCTATAACTATATGGGTCGTTTATTCTTATATATCGGTCGAATTACCGCTTTTCTCCGTGGTTCAGGGAAAGTAATGTATCTAACATACAGTTGTATATACGTTTTAAAATTGGACTTGACGATGTTTGAAAAGCTTTTATGCATTCTGATGGCAGTCCATCTATACCGGGAGCTTTACCACACTTCAAGTGTCATAGCTTCTTCAATGTCTTCAATTACTATCGGCGTTCGGGTATTGTATCTACTAGTGAAACGCTTTCGGATTCAATGAGTGTGTTATTGTGGAATAGCAATTTCCTAAAATGATCTTCCAATATCCACGCCTCTAAATTGCTCGTTGACTGTTGTTTACATCTTAGTTTACGAATGACTGTCCAAGCGTCTGCGGAATTTTTAGATGTTACTATGTCACGTATGCACTTTCCATCCCGTTCCTGCCAAAATTCTTTTGGCATTTCGTAGTGTCTCCGTTTAGGTTTTCCTTAATTTTAAGTATGCATTGCGGTCCACTTCCCCTCTCAAAAGCTGATATTTCCGTAATGAGTCCGTCGTCCGTTCTTCTCTTCTTTACATTCCCGGGGGGTAAACCAAACGTTCTTTTCTTTGTTTTATTGTGTGGGAATACTTATATGTCTCTGCCAGCGGATGTTAAATAATCTTCTAAACAAAGACCCGCGTTGTTTGAGTCTCCCAATAGTAGTTTTTCCTGAACAACGGTGTGCAATTTTGCAAGATTTCTTTCAAAGTTTTCAACGAATTTAATTTTCTTGTCTTCAGTCCATTTCATGAGAGGGAGTGCTGTAGTTATTTCCTTCCGCGACTGCCTCGTCACCTCTGTCTTCAATCGGATTTCAAGACACAAGGGATCTTTAGTAAACCACCGGGCGCATTTGCCACTTCTCCTAGTCCAGAGGAAGGTTAGTACGGTCAATTTCCTCGCCTTGTGTTCCTTTAATGTTATTGTGTGTTTTTTTGTTTATTTCTGTGTAATTTATCTCTATTTGTATATATTAATTTTCATTTTAAAATACTGAAGATGACCTCTATGCGATCGAAAGTCGACTCTATGAATAAACAAATTGATGCCGAGACAACACAATTTAATTTAACCACGTTTTTCATTTATTATTTCATATATGGAATTTTTCCAAAAAGTTGTGGTGTAATTTTTGTGAATGTGAAGTATTTTTAAGTTTTGGATGATGTCTGTATATGAATGGAGTGCATCCAGATTGCTTTGATGTGTTCTTTAATGATTTTTGCATTGTTAATTCTCATAGTACACTGTCCGCAGTCATAATGTACCTATTACACATTTTAAAATAAATTTGAATACGTTTATTTGTAGATTATTCATTGTTTTACACATCGTATCAGTTAATGGTATTTTGAATTTGCTGGCGGAGAAGCCTGGATGGCAGTACGTCTATCAAAGAATTTGCTCTATATATGAGCAGGTAAGACACTGTAGAGTTCTTTCAGGCGTTGTTTGAATCAATTTCGAGGAGTGCAATGGAAGATTTCGATACGATGGCTTAATTGAATAGGCTCAAACCAACGACCACCGAAGAGTTCTTGGCAAACCTCGTAGACCTATCAGAAAGAGACTGGTGTGTAGTAGGAGGCAGCCTAAAGGCTCGTGGTCTCGGCAGTTAGGAAGTTTCGACAAATCGGTTGTGCTTTCTGCTCACTTTGTGTCGTAGCCAGAAGTTCGAAAGTAAAACGAAAGAGGGAAGAGTAATTGTGCTCTAACAAGAATGACCTCGGTATTGTTTCATCGAAGTTTCTCCATGAATTAAACTAGGCGTCGTACGGAATCTGCACGAGCTTGAGTTTCATAAAATTACATCTATGGGAGATATTGCATGCGTGGTGGTGCACGTATACATTGAAACGGTTGTATTGATATTTCTTTCTTACAGCCTTATTTGTTTTTCACAACCAATGTGTTCCTAAGAAACCAAAAATAATTTTATGGAAGAAATTGGAATATGCATTTAGCACATTACCACTCACTTTTAAATTAAGCTCGAGAAAGTGAAAAAAAATTGTATTATGTTTTTTGTGAGAATTTCACCGAACACTTCATTTATTGTAATCCACACTATTATTGAAAATGATAAAAGTCTTCTGTCCCGTAAATAACGAAGAACACCAGCCACTCTCATTTCTTCTAACATCGCATGTGCATCTCTGGCGTTACTTTATGGCGAATAATCGTCTGACGTTTCCCTCTAGAGGTCCTTCCATGTAACTCAAGTTCAGAGAATCTGTGTAATTCTTCTCCAGTGAGGTGCGTTTCAGGTCTTTTCAAATCCCTTTTAAGATAATATTATTATTCATACAAGTATACGCTATGTGTAGCATTTTTTAAATAAAACTGAGTAATTTTTTCCTTCTTGTTGACTGTACCATTTTCTACCTTCCAATTACTAATTGTGTTTGATAGTTATTTAATAAACTACGTGTCAGTTCAAGGAATATATTATCCTTCTTCCCAATTTGTATCATCAAAATCACAAGCAAAGATAGTTAAGTAGGACGAATAACATGCATCTCACCACAAATACATAATTTACTATATTGAACTTTCATAAATGCTTCAGCTCAATTAGCATTTCCTCTCTTAAAATAGATTTACCATTTATGATTTTAGCTACAACTATAACTATTAATTAAACTAGCCTAATGTAGTACATTTCAACCAAAATGTTTGAATTACAGGAAGTTGTGGATTCTTCAGTTTACGCAAATTCAACTCCAGCTAAGATATAGGTATAATGATGTAATTATTTTATATTATTTTCCATTCTAAGACTTATCGCTTTTCCCAGTAGCTTTAGTTGAAATATTACTGTTTAATAATTCGTTATAATTTACTGCTGACAAATAACTTTGTTGAAATAAATGTTGATAAATTGATAAACGTTTAGAGTTAATAAAAAGCTATCATACAAAAATATAGATTAAATCTCAATGATGTCATGAGATTTGTCGAAAATTGGACGAACCACATTTCACCTTAGTTCAAACCTTTTAAATCGGAATTTTCGAAAATTCTTTCTTTTTGAACATTAGAACATGACAGCATCATTCCTTCGATATTCCGAGTTCCCGTATTTAATGGTTTTCTCCCTGAGTAGAAACGCTAGTCTATCAGTTAGGTCAACACCGCTTACATAAAGAGAGAACAAACTTCATACCAATATATTGGGATCTAAAGGGGTTACGGACTCTGTGTTTCTTCATATGAATCACCAGGTTACATTTTGATGAATCGTTTAAAATTATTTATTTACAAATTAAAGAAATATTAAAGAACGTGAAAACAAGAAATGTATTTTCCGTATTAAGCTGAACCATTAAACTTAAAACATAGGTCTGATAAACCGTTTCAGACATATTTTACAAGATGTTACGGAAAATTACTCTACTGGTAACTTCAGGCATTACGTTCTCGTACCCGTAACTTGTGGGAGATTGCATGGAAGGACGCGTAAGCTATTTTTAATATGTATCCAGCTCTCGCGAGTGGAAATACACGAGTTTTTCGTAAAATATCTATTCTTTTACAACGCAACAAGTGATATAACGAATGGTAAGAAATATTCAGTTTGGAATGGTTAGTGTAATGTTATCTTCGCAATACAAGAACAATTACACATTTAAAAAAAACAATATTTTAGTGAAATAGTTTGCACACTTATTTGTTTCCACATTTATTAATTTTTTTCATACATTATTTTTGACCCGAGGGAATTCGGGAAGATAAGTGAATTATAAATCAACGCAGGCCTCAAAGACATTGATTGTTGAAAAACAACACTCAGATAGTGTATTATAGCCTTTTTATAAACCTCATCTCAACACTCTTGTCTCACTCCTATCAGTCAAATTTCTCAGATACTTCATTGCATTGATCGCCTTCTACAAATTCTCAATGGCTGGTTTTAATTATTTTTCAAACTGACTTCTGAAATAAAGGACTGATTAAGACCCGAAAAAACAACAAGAAAGAGAATGTTTGTCAGAGTAAACAAAACAACTCGTAAAATCAACAATTTTGCAAATCTCTGCAAAGCAAGTGTGAAAAAAATTCACGATTTTAACTTAATATATATATAAGGTAAAATATATATAATAAAGTAGTTTCTGTGTGTATCCAAATTACGTTCCTTTTTAGTAAAAACATTTAATCTTAGTGTCTGGAGATACGATAAGGAGATATTTTCCCTCACTTTCTCCAATTGTTTCCCCTTTTGTTCTAATACTAGTCTCTTTGCGTCTCTTGCGCATGCTCTCTCTTTTTTTAATCCCCTCTTGTGGGTTATTCGTGTATTATTCTGCTTCTCCCAAACATCACAAAACATTTTCCAAGTTTCTCGTTTCTCTCTGTGTTTATTTTGCTGAATAGTGTCCATCCAAAGCGCGTCTTTCCGTTAAGTACGCTGATGCGTCCGCGCGGCGTGTTTTTCGCTTGACGTCACACATTTGCAGCCGCGTTTGCCAGTTCCGCCCCTACCTCCACGCCCCATCCCGCGTTTCCGGCTTCGTGGCCGGTTTCACAAGCAGTTTAGCGCTCAGTTCGCGTGGTGGAGGGCGGGGAAAACCGGAGGCGACAAGGATCATTAGCCTGCAAGGCAGGTGAGCTCTAGCCTCATATTTGACCTGTCGGCGCACCGAGATAGTGTTTGAGGGAAAGAGCACACAGTCGTTCCTTCATCACCATCCTCATAAATGTCCTGATTAGTTCTTAGTTTTTTGAGATGGGGTAACTGACGTTTCTCAAGTCTAGAGTAGCTTAGTGGTGGAATACTTCCTTAAAAGCAGTTCGTATGCATTTATGTCATATCTCGGATTCCCTCGTTGGCTTCCGATGTCTGGTTTAACATCAACCTGGTCATATAGCCTTCTGTATGGAAGAACTTGGATGGAAGTGCGGGTGGTCAAGAGTACTTATCCCACGACCATCGTCTTATAGTTTACGTTTCGAAAGAGACAAGGACTTCGCGAGGATTGCGCACGGTTTCTGGCTCCAGAATGCTCTCCACTTGTTTCTGGGAATTGTAAGGTTTCTGGGATTTTGTCTCGAGGAAAACCAAGAAAACCCTCATAAATATAAGCTGTTATTAACTCTGATTCTACAAAGAATACACCTAATACAGCTGCCATGCAGGAAAGATGATGCAACATTTCTGCAGCCAATGATTGCAATCGATGAGATTATTCTGAGTTAAAAGTGTTGATAAGTATCTTCAAACGGTTTGCCTAAGTGAGATAGATGTTCCGGAAGGAGACGTAACGATTTCAAATAACATGATAATATGAATATTTATGAAGTTATCGGGGTTGATTGACTTTACACTAGTGGTACGTTGACTTTATTCTAGTTGTTCTTTGATCTATAAAGCAATTAGCGCTTAATCTCGGTATAAATATGATTAAAAACCATGATTGTAATTTTCAAGCCCTTTTTTTTAGTAAAACACCCTAAATGAATTCGTGGCTTGAGGTGATCGTATATAGTGAAGAACGGTTTCGACATTTTCTTAAATGTCATTCTTTACCTGCAACCAACTTCTTCTTCCACGAGTCAGCGATAGCTTAACTTTTTTTCACGAACTCATACGCAAACTTACGTGTTTCATATGACATTAACCCATAGCAAATATCAGCTACTTTCTTGGGATAATCATTTAAGGCCCGTTCATCCTCATAAGTAAAAATTTGCAATTTTTATGTACCCTGCCTCTTCAAAATCAAATCTCATCAATTCCGGGTAATTTACTTCTTTTTTTTTCTTCATTTTTGCAACATGGCGATGATATGTTTTATATGGTGTATCAAACTCTTAAAAGTAATACCTTTCTCATCAAAATAACTTGTTGACAACTATCTAAGACCTCTTTATGTACTTGCACAATTGCACTTGTCTTTCTTTTGCACGTCCGCATGGTTCTGCCACGAAACCTTCCCGATAAAATTTGACAGCAGGCGATATATATTCCATGTAAAGTGTATTCCGATTGTTATAGGGTAGGTTGACTATGAAGTCAACTATCCCCAAAACAATTTAATCTACCATCCTTGGACTCCACTTTTGTTTGTAACCACATGATATTTTAAAACTGACGCCAAATTAAAAATAATGCTATGTAATAAAAAGAGCAAAAAACTCGCACATTGATTCATTTGAAAGTATATAACAAATTTGTATGCTTCACAATAAAATTCCTTCTTAGGGAAAATGACTCAGATGTTTTGTTATTAATAAATACGCTAAACCACTTGCGCCCACGATGTCACGATTCGGATGACTGTTCGTTTCTCGTGCCTTGGATAATGTAACACTTTCTCGTCTGTAGAGATTTTAACAGTTTTTCTACTCACCCCTAAAGCCAACCTACCCCAGTATCCCTTAATCTCGTAATTACAAAGAAAAAATGTTTAATTTTCAAGAACCACGAACGAACTTTGTCGTAAACGCATCTGAGTGATATGCAGTAAAACATTTTCCCGGGAAAAACACCTCTGTAATGCAGCAGGAATATGCAAGTCCGTGCAAGAAACGCAATGTCAAGAAAAAACTAACAGTTAGACATCCCTATAATCGAGAGATGAAAGGCATCGGTAATGTTGAACCGAACGCCGAACGAAGTTGCGTTATGACGAGCGTGTATATGTACATGAAAAAACACTTTTAGCGCCATAGACATCAGTCATTCAGATTCCGAGATGCTGCTGAGAAACTGTTTCCGATGAGATGGATGGCATGTTATGGAAGGAATGGAGAGGAAACGGGGTGTATGATGTGATTGGGAAATGGAGACGAAAAAGAAACTGCACAAGTTGAATTAAAAAATATTTACTTTGCAATAGTGGTTTTTAAATTTTCTCCGATGATAAATGCAGGTACCTTACGATGTATACCAACAATTTATGGAATATATCACAGTTATATGCAAATGAATGAACGGTCTTAGTAAAAATAAATTTAAAAATGCTATATTTTGTGTACGAAATGCACATTATTTATGATTATAACAGCGCATTGGTCTCCGCTCCCGTTCATTGTGACCCATTTCCCTTTGGATGGTCGGAACAACATTCGCAATTACGACGTTCCGTCTTTCACTGCCATCTGGTAGTGGAAGTTGGAACTCTATCTGGGTGCATTTATCGCCAAGAATTAATTTTGCCGAGAACATCCTATCTTTTACTTGTTTACGGAGATTACTATTTTTCTTCTTTACTGTTCATGGTACCAATAGTACGTCAGAGGAATACAAGAGGATGAAAAATTAGCACTTACCACCATGTTGCAGTAGCTCAATGCTAGCATGCTCGCCTTGAGATGGAAGGGACTATGGTTCTAATTACGCCGTACTCGGCCTTTGAAAGTCGAAGATTATATATATTATATGAATGTTCATCAGAAGTAACGTAATGTGATAGAACAAGGTAAGACGATGGTTAATATATATAATGATTTTCTTGGAAATGATTAATTATCATTTTTATTACAACTGTGTGACGGCGTTGTTTTGGCGTCGTTACCCGGCGTCGAATAAGCGTGTTTTACGGTGTCGTGAAGATGCTGTTCTCCGACGTTGAATCGACGTTACATGCATACGAGTTGGCAACATCTTCATGACGTTGTTCTTTGTCGCCACGACTTTGACGATGTTGTAACGACTTCGTTACGACTCGAAATTACTATGTGGGCTGCGTACGCCTTCGTGGAAGAAAGGACAAATTAATTTTTTCAGTGAAAATGGTATTTACTTATGAATTGAACATAACTTAATAAAATAAGTTAGAGGAATTTACCCTTCGTGCCAATTAATGTTTTTGGCATGCAATTGGGTTGATGAATTTTTTACTCAAATTTATATGAGTACTCTTGGAAAGGATAATTTCGCCTTTTACATGCAATAAAGTGCATTAGAATAAGAATAATTGTTTGGTTGAAATTATTTATTTATTTACTTTCTACTTAATTAATTAAATACAAAAGATTACATATAATGTACAAAATACTTGAAGAGGATTGCTCAGATACTTGTGCTCGGAAACTTGTTAACAATAATATACTAAAAATAACTTAAATCTAGAAAATTAACCCATAATACATGTTGTATTTTAAACATAATGACTTTGATATCTTTGGCCAAATTTTGCCTACAGACAATAGCTTTGATTTATTTTTATTATTGAAAAGCTTTAAATGCACTGAAAGTTGATTAAATTTTGTTTGAAAACTTAGTTGGAAACAATGCTACGTCGACGCACCATGTTGATTTCTGCCTACTAATTTCTTTGACTATCACCATGGAAGGAGATAAATCACTCACCTATTTTCCTGGCAAAAGATGGATCCAAAATCGTCACTGCCACCATACAGCACTGGTGTTCCATTGCCCGAGGATTAGTGTGTGATACGTGTAAGAAGGTAATTTTTACTCATTTGAACGTTTTAAAACAAATTTACTAGTCAAATTATCTTCCTTTTGCACCAGTGGTTGCACAGCAGGTTGCATCAGTAACTATCCAAACAACGTAAAAAGAAATACGTTGTTAAGACCGAAGAATTCAAGCTTTCTTCCGGCGCCTAAGGATACTTTTCTTTATTCAATTCAAACCTTTGTAAAAAACACGAAAAATTATTATGAACATTTTCCCATGATATTTGTCTACACATTTAGGTCTACTCTAATATAGACATCTAGCTGTAGAGACGTGATTCATTATGTGTATAGGTTTCAAGTAGTATATTCAAATGCATTTTTCACAATATTCAATGTGTTGTTTGTTTCCTTAAACATACATTTTTTTCTTTTAACAAGCTATTAATATAGTGGCATAATATTGTTGTGAGCTAGCATCGTTGAAATCATTATTAAGTTTCTTTATCTCCTGAGATATTAATTACTGAATCTACAATATAATGTAACTATATAATATATTCATCAAGTCAGATTTGTTGGTTTTCTAATAATATTTATGTCAAAGGTGTTGTCAGCATTAGATAATATTATTAGTTGTTTGTTGAGTGAACTTTATTATTCAGAGGTTCACAACGTTTATTTTTGGCTTGAGTAATCAATGGACCCACATTCCCTTCCTGATGGGTGGAGGATTGTAAACCATTGAATTCAAGATGTAACTTTCTAGTTTTATCATTCATTAGTAAGAAAGTTTTCGTAAATAAATTGTTTGCATGCTAAATGAACTGAATGAACAAACAAACCAGTTAATGTTTTTGCATTATAAGCTTTAATAATTTTCTGTGATTAATAAGAAAGTTCATCTTAATTACTTTATGGTGTCAAATTTTATTTTAATTATAAACGAATGAAAATTATAACAAAATAGATAGCCTTGTTTTGTGTATCTATGTATAATGCAAATGTTGTGAAATATGTAATGTATGAAAATAAACATGTTTTTATTTATTTCTAACATTAAAAAAGACACTATTGCCTTAAAATTACCCACTGATTCATGGTCAGCGTTAGACTCAGAAACAGAACTTTTTTTAAATACTCTGCCTTTCCTGGAAAGACCCTAGCGATCTCTTTGAATTTGTAAATCTCTGTACTTCGTTTTTCCGGAAAACTTCCTGTGACTGGTCTTGTAAGACGTGCAGTTATTTCTTGCGTTCTTCTGAACCACATTTCCTCAAGATTGTTACTTTAATTGTTAATTTAAAGTAACCATAAAGTAATTTAATTTTTGTCAAGTTTGTTACTTTAATTGTAAATCAATTTTGCAGCTTCAGGATTTAATTTCATTCTGTTCAAATTGTTATAGACGCTCCATTTTCTAGAGATATTGCTCACATACGTTTTCTTTAAAACACAAATTTTTTAATAAACCTGCCACTTCTCTGGTGCCATCAGTTCAACAATAAAACAATTCCATCTTTAAATTTGGAAAGTTTTCAACAAAACGTAAGAAAATGACAAATTGTACACTCCCAAAATCTAAATTTTCCTTTAAAATATGATGCAACTAAATGTTTTACTTAATAGGAAACGAAAAAATTATCTAATAAACATTTTCATGCCAGAAAAAAAAATATTCATATATCATGAAAATAAAAATTGGATTGCGTATTTCTAAGGTTATTAATAAATTTTTGCTTTTACAAATGTCATACATTTAAGGGGAACCCTTTAACCTGTTGACCTTAGTGATTCCCGGAGGTATCGTAGAATGTGTATCCTTATATTTGCTCATAATGAAGTTATCAAATAATATTGCATATTTTAATGTCAACTTATCCCCAAATCTCAATTTTTAATGAAATAAATTTGTTTATTTTATGCAAAATTTTCACTAAATTTATGTTAGTTATAATTTTCACTGTATTTACATATTTCACTTATTATGATGGCATATTCAAGAGAAATAAATGTATCACGACAGTTTCTAACCCAAAAGAGCATCATTTGGAGCCTGTTGTTCAAAATTGTTTGCTCTTTTCTTTATTTACCTTTTATTATTAGTTTATGGCATTTGAGGAACCGCGGTGGAAGCAGGTTTAGACGGCATTGTGCACAGTGAGAATAAATTAGGTCCTGTCCTTTCCAGGACATGATTTCGGAGTATTTCTCTCTCTCGTGCAGAATGTAAAGCGCCAGTAGCTAAAGCTACACAACGAAAAAGTGTATTTCAAATGCGTCTGGGAAAACGTGTGTTAAGGGAAAACAAGTGACGCGTAAAATGGAGTCTATTGTCATCGGAAACGTTGAAGGAGTTTACGGGTTTTGGGACTAACCCGTCAAATTTGAACCGTCCAGTCTTGCTGCCAAATCTTCAGATTGCGAAGTTAAAAGATGTGTATCGGATGTAGCAGAGAGTAAAATAGAATCCTGTCGAAATAAAACTTATTCACAACAGCTGAAAAGATTTGTAAAACGTGTTATGACTTTTATATGGATCAAATTGGTAAATTTAATATGGTGACTTTTTTTTTAACTGAAGCTGTTTCTATTAAGTACGTATGAATTGCAAAAGAGAGATGAATTTCATAAGCAACTAACTTGCGTCCAAGATGGTTTGTTTCTTGCACTATAGAACGTCTAAAATAAAGTGGGAAAACCAAAAGTGATGGAGTTGACTATAATTTATTTAACTTAAGAAATGTAAAATAATCAGTAAATGTCTAAAAAAAACATTATTTACAACGTTACTCTTACTCAAGTCTTCTTGGGGCACCATTTATAGTCACAAATTTGTTATTACATTGTTGCGTATCGATAAAAATAAATAACTGTATTAAGGAAAATGTATATTAGGCAATCCTAAACTTTTCATAATTTTTATGTGTGTGTTTCAAATTGAAAACAATTTGGGGTAGACTCACCGAATAATATCTCTGATGTGAATCTTTTTACGAAAAAATGTTTCCTTATCCAAAATCTCAATTTCTTCCCTTTTCATTTTATGATCTCTATTACGACAGTGGTTTACTATTACACTAGTTATGTCATTATTTTTACGTTCCTTCTATGTTCTCTAATTTGTGTCTTTAGACATCGATTTATCTGCCTTATATAACATGCCGGTCGATTCTCTCAATTTATTCTATTAACCACA
Source organism: Laupala kohalensis (assembly GCA_002313205.1). Taxonomy (NCBI): domain Eukaryota; kingdom Metazoa; phylum Arthropoda; class Insecta; order Orthoptera; family Trigonidiidae; genus Laupala; species Laupala kohalensis. The sequence goes on from NNCF01129519.1 coordinate 558,890, forward strand.
TTTTTCCCCTTTTATGATTATCTTTATATATTAAACTGCCTAATATTTTCTCATGTCTGATCACTAATTCTATGTTTTTCTTTTGAAATCATTTATAAAGCTTACCTGAAACATACATACTTTCTTCTCCCTTCGTTCTAATATCCCCATATTATTTTCTATATTAAAAATTTTGTTGCTTTATCAGTTAAGATTGATAACACTTTCTTTTTTGTACAATGGAATTTACCGACAAATTATTAAGAAAACTCACCAAATATGTATATTCTAAACCACTTAAATGACAACATATTATTTTCTCTTGTTAACCTTACTTAAAATAAAATGCCTCTATTATTTTCGTATTTTATTGCAAACTTTATGTTGCTATTTTAACTTTAAAAATTTCTGACATAGAATCTGTTTATTTTTTTTCGGAAAAATGCAAACAATATGATCAACGTATCATACATAAAATTTTGATGTGAAGTCTAATTTTGCTTACCGTTTTTTCTCTAAATTCCGCATTACAAATTCTGGCAAAGTAGAGCTCAGTTTGCTTCCCATCGGACAACCTTTAATATGTTTGTACATACGCTAAACTCGCTAAATCATATCTTATTGAACAGTCGTTCTAATATTTTAATAAGAATTTTACTGTTTATACATTTGTTTTATTTTAATTTCATCCCAGACTTTGAAAGTGTATATCTTTTTTAGTAAGAATGTATGTAATGTATGAATGTATTTGACATTTCGATTTTTGAATTAACCTTTAACATATATCATATTCCATTTTGATTTATCTATATTTTTAAACCAGAGTACCTATGTAATTTCAATTTATATTCCAATTTTAGTGCATGTCTCATTTTATAATGTTACTGATATTCATACTTTAAAGTATGGCAGTTTGTATTGTTTTATTACTGATTTTGAATTTTTATTAGTATGGATATTAATTTTCTATAATTAAGTTATATATTTTTTTTTAATTTCATGATTTGTTTTACGTTACTTCTTGTAGATTCTCAATGCATTTTAGCCAATTAAGTCCTAAGTTTTTGTTTGTATTTTTGTAAACTAATTTTAGATTGCAGGTGCACGTACAGGTTTCCCCTGTGGAATGTATATAGTGTGTGTAAACTATGAATATTATGCCTGTAAATAAATAAATAAAATAAATATTCTTATTAAGCTGAATGAAGGCGAACCCATTGTTAATTCTATGGCTATTTTCATCTCTCTCTCTCTCTGGTAATATCCAATATACCTGGAATATGTGCCAATGAACATTATCCATTCTAATGTCGAAACGTTGCACGAAAATGTATAATAGTAAGTTAATGTCTAAAAGAAAGATCGTAAAGTTGAGTACAATAGAAGATGAAAATATGCAGTCGATTTTCATTTGATATGTCGAATAGATCCATCTTCCTAGAGATATGAAAGCAAATTATTCTTTAGTTTAGTCTCCAAGTTTTTAATTTCCCTTCTTGAATGAATGTGAAGTAGCCGAGCGAAAGTACCCTTTTTTAAGTTGTGTTCACTGTGCGGGCTTTGTGGGTATTACGTGCCCATAACTCGGTGTTGCTCGTGTGCAAATCGACCAGCGATAGAACTGTTGTCACAATGTAGCAAGCGACGGCAGAGAAGCCGGAAGTCGCGCACGTTCAGCGCTGCCTCACACAAAGACCCGGGCCACATCCGCCCCTTGGTGCCGGACAACGGAAGGACCAGTTGTGCTTGTCTGCTTCCAACCATCGTTTGGTGCCGACGTTTTTGACGACTTTCTCCGTATGGTGATGAACATGAACTTTTAGCAGCATTACATTGAAATGGCACCAGAGTCGCAAAATAGTTATTTTCGTCAGTTTCGTTTTTTATGTAAATGTTGGAAGTCAAAAATATCCAGAATAGATCATCTTGTTACCACAATTGTCAAATTGCAATTTATTTAATTTGTGTTCTATGTAGTAACCTTAAAGCAGTTTTGTGTCGTTAAATATTTAGAATTATATCCAACCAGTTTCAGATTAAATGTATAATGGAATTTGTATAGTCACTATTCTCACGTGTCAATTTACATAATTTCTCGATTCTCATTAATTGTAAATTTATTTGTTACATATGTTTTTTTCTATTATCAGCATAGTTCTACGTACATTAATAATTTCATTGAACAGAAGTTTTAGACCTAAAAGAAAGTCTTTGAATAAATTGTAAATGGACTACAAATAAAATTTTGAAAATAATATTTCAAAACTAAAGACAAATTTTCATAAAGAATCTAACTAAACATTAAACAATTTCAAAATCTATAGAACAAGTAGGATTTTTATCAAGTTTAAATGTCAATTTCTTCAGAAAACTCTAAAAATTAGGTACTTAAGAATTCTTCTATATAATTTTGATTAATGATATATGTAGAAAATTACTTATTTCTACATATAATACAATAAAAAAGCTTTTCGAAAATGTTCATATCAAATTTCAATCTTCGTGTACACGTCTTCACACTTAATGAAGTCATATTACCCGAAAGTAAACGTTTCAAGGAGGTATGTAAAATTCATCGATACGTGTGAATTCCTATAAACATACATGGGAGAATTCTCATTTTTAATTTTTGAATCTGTGAGCTTTTCCTCGCGCTTTCCCCATATTTGGAACTAAGTAAAATTGAAATTGACGTTAGTGGCTTATAAGAACTCTTGGGCGAGCACTCTTATTCTGAGAGTAAATTCGCGTTAAATAATTTAAAAGTTATTTTAACCTTGCTTTTTTTCGAACTTTTACTTCCGAATCGGTTTTGATTCATTTACCAAGTCCATATTTTAATTTTCTTCCACTAACTTTGTTCAAGGTGAAAATGATACCCTCTTATCCGCACAGATGGTAAAATACACTAGGTTGCTCCATCTATAGCAAATTCAAAATCAATAAATATTCCACATGCAGAAAAGACTAGTCCCTTCCTTTGTTCTACAATATACACGATATTAAAGGCCTAACAGAAAACTCAATATCTGATTTCACTGGATCATAAAAAGATTGATATTTACCGACCCGTGAACAGTTAATTATAGTTTAAAATATTTAAGATAGCTCTTGTAGGTCACATCTATGTAAATGTTTGACAAAGAACTTTCGAGTTTATTATGGGATTAAAATCTGAGAAGCAAATGCAAATGATTGTTGACAAACATGAGTTGTTACGCTGTATTGCTAAGAACGTCCAATTTGTCGAAGTAATTTAAGGTAACTGTTCCTCTTTTCATTAGAACGGATCTAGTTCTAGAATAAATAAAGTTTAATTTTCTCAACACAATAACCACTCCCCTTGGCAAACTCAGGTGGGCCCTTTTGGTTCATCTGTTGGAAACCACTGATCTACAGACCTACTTTCTTAATAATAATAAACATAATTGGAAGAGTCCGGGGAGCGATAATATCCATAATTTCTGGTATAAAAAACTACCAGTAGTCCATAGTAAAATGCATTTTATAAACAACTTCCTGATTAACCCTGATGCTCTGCCACGTTTCCTGACTGAAGGAAATACATACTTGGTGCCAAGAGGAAAAAGTTATTGAGATCCGGCAAATTATCGTCCTATCACATGTCTGCAAACATTTTACAAAATAATGACGTCTTGTATAAGTTTTTTGTACTAAATCTACTCGTAGAAGACAAAAAAAAATCATGAACGAAGAGCAGAAAGGATGCCGAAAAGGAGGAGGATGGAAGGAGCAATTGATCATGGACTCAGTCATTCTCAGACAGGTCCAAAAGAAGAACAAACAACTTACATGTTGTTACATAGATTATTTGAAAGCGTATGACACTGTTCCCCGTGAATGGTTGATCAAAGTTTTGTAATTGTATAATGTTCATCCTGTGCTGATACTATTTCTGAAGAACTCGGAGAAGAGTTGGAGAACAATAATCTTACTCCAACTCATCCAGCCACTGAACAGGTGTCACATACCCCAGAAAATGCAATTAGAAGAGGAATTTTCCAAGGCGATTCACTGAGTCCTTTGTGGTTTGGTCTCGCAATGAACTCCATGTCTAATCTTGAACAGGTCGGGTGTTGGGTATTGCATGAAGTCCTACGAAGCAGATCATGTAGTACATGGACGACCTGAATTTGTATGCTCCATCATACGATATGCTTGTGGGACAGATCAAGAGTGTCGAGCAATTCTCACGTGAATACTCTGGGTGTGGATAAATGCAAAATTGTTAATATACTGTGAGATTTGAATAATTCACTAATTAAGAAGATTTTAATCATTTTGTTGCGAAATTTCGGACGGGCGAAGTGATAGAAATTTGAACGGAGGACGGTTGCAAAAGTAACCAGGGGTGCGGTTTGTCGGCGGCTCTTTTGGCTTCAATCAAAATTTATGATCCTTTACAAACCGAAGGCTCAAAGGAGGCGGGGGAGGATGTGCCACCCATCCTTAGGAGCCACATCTGGTCGCTGGGGACGCGCAAGTTCAGACTCGTTGCAAACGTTGGACCTTTAAACGTTTTTTTTCGGCCAAAATGTTCGAGAAGCTTCTACGAGCATCTTTAAAAGGTCCAATGAGAACCCAGGCGTAGGAGGGGGGAAAGTATTTGGATTGGGAGATTTCGGACCACGTGAGATTCAAAATTTTGGAAATTCGGGAGAAAAGAAGGGATGTAGGTTACTTAAAGAAGACGCAGAGATTTTTCGCTCTCACAGCTCACATCTCACATCTCACATCAGATTTTTCACAGTACAGATTTTCGGCGAGTGCTCAGGGAGCACACACTTCCGATTTTCGGCGAGTACTTAGATAGCTCACTGATAGATGTGTCTTCGCTGACTCAGATTTTTTTTGTCAGCATTTAGATAGATGCTTGTCAGCTAGGGCAAGTTTTTGTCCGCTGAAACTTGTGGGTCGTTAAAGCACAGACTCGATTTTAGATTGCGTCAGCATACGCTTCCGAATCGTGCTCATGCGGCGTAGATCACTCGAGTAAGTCAATTAGTTTGTCGGAGCGTTTTTCGGGTGGTAACCGGACGGACGCGGTGAACGCGGAAGCTGATCGGCGCGGGTCGCAGAGAATCCGTGAAGGCAGCCGTGCTGATGTCTGGGAGGGGATCCTCCTCCACAGCTTCCAAATGGTCCATCATCTTGGTCAGGTATGGTGCGATCGCTGGTGAAGGTGTAAGCCAACGTCGCATTGCGCTTGCGCGTCACTAAGAACTGGATGTCAGTTACCAATCTGAGCGTGAACTTTTAATTGAGAAGTGTTATGACTGAACTCTGTCGCTCAGAAAGGTATGACAAGTAAAATCAGTGTTTGACTTTGTTCACAAGAAATGAATGTTTAAGAGTAACTAAAGTTGGAAGCGAGTTAAAGAGACAATGAACGCTTGTTTTAGTCAGGACGAATGTTGATAAAATCAACAGTTAGAGAATGTTAATTGTAAAGCCAGTGATTTTTTTGTATGTCTTTTGGCGGGGACAACGTCACTCTGGCGTTAGTGTAAAGTGATTGTGGGTTTTATTTGTGTTTTGTTTTTGGGAATGATTTGTTGGTGTGAGGAAGGAGTAAATTTTGTATGTCTTTTGGCGGGGACAACGCCACTTTGGCGTTAGTGTAAAGTGAGTGTTGGGTTTTATTTGTGTTTGGTTTTTTGGGGGTGATTCTTTTTGGGAGGAATGTCTCCAAATAATAAATTAACTTTTATAATGGATCTATTTGTCTGGCGTTTTCCTTGATTGGAACCATTGTATGGCCCCTTTCCTTCGGATATAAATCGAACCCCCTATTAAATTTATTGTGGACCCCTGAGAAGAGCTAGCCGGGGCCTTTTATTTTTCATATTTTCATATTATTAATTATTAATTGTTTTTTAAAATCCCGTTCTACCACAATACGTAGAGGCAAACTTGAGATAGCTGGATTTCAATCTGAGAAAGGGGGGGTATAGAAGCATCGGAAAATAGTGAATTTTATAAGTACTTAGGGTATGAACAATCCAGGAAAATAGATTATTACAGCAATAAGAATTCACTTACAACAGAGTATAGCAAGAGAGTGTGCATGTTATGTCAAACTGATCTAAATAGTAAGCACCTCTTCCAAGCTATTAACACCTTTGAAGTTCCTGTTCTGACGTATTCTTTTGGCATCATCGCATGGTCAAAGACAGATAATGAGGAAGACTAGGGTTCAACTAAATAAGTCAATAAAAAAACATGATAAAGTAAACACGCTGAGATTAACATCACCGAGAGGGGACAGTGGAACGGGGATGACTGATGTACAACTACTTCATAATAGCCCAACCAAAGAAGAGCAATAGTTACCAACAATCTTACTCCGAAAGCAATTTCGAGTCAATTAAAACCAGAAGTGGAGTTGATAATGCGACAAAAGCATCAAGATGTGGCAGCAAATGGAAACCTCGAATCTGTACCTATTGTGGACCAAGTGAACTGCTCTACTGAACAAAAAACTGATCGTGACCCATATCCACAATTACATCCAAATAATACATTCCACCAAGTGAATGAAAACCTAGTCAATAACTCAGAGCATGTAAATGAAATAAACGACATCTGTCTTACTTTAAATAAGTATCACTTACAATTAACCCCACTAACATACCAGCAATTCCATGACAAGGCAGTTTAAAAAAAATTTTCCCGCATAATAGAAGCCATCAACGACACTGTTCTACCAGAATATTTAACACCTACTCATTCTTTTGAGCAAATGAGTTCCCTCAACTACTGTGCTGCATTGACTGCTGTCACATGCAATCGTGCCAAAATACGTACTTGTACAGAAACTACTGAACCAACTGGAGATAAAACAATGCCCATATGGAAGATGAGGCTGATGACGAGAATTGAAAAATCAGGAAGGACATTGCTCGTCTTTATCAGGCGATGAGGAAAAGTGTAAACAAAACGATGCAAAAGAAAGTCTTTCAAATATTTTGTAGATGCATAATTTATATCGAATTTGATTAAAACAATGAGAATAAGAGTGAGATTATGGATACACTCAAGGAAAAACTGAACGCATTAAAAACCCGACTTAGTAGATAAAACACATCCGTTCGCAGGAGATTTTACAACATGTTATTGAAATTGAACAAAAGGAACTTTTACAGAAGTATTCAGCAAAAATGAAGGCTAACCACACAAGCCAAACTACTGACCAATGTCACCCCAACCTCACAGAAGTAGAGAAATTCTAGTCATCGTCCTGATCAAAACGTGAGACACACAATAGAGATGCACCATGGATCAATGGTGAGATTACATCGGCAGAGTATTGACATAATGTTTTTTCATGAAATTTCCATTGAAACTTTTAAGAGTGTCATAAATTACATATACAATTGGAAAAGTCCAGGAAGTGACAATATTCAAAATTCACCTGCCTCTATCCCTTGATTTTACATTACATCAATAAATTTGTAAACACTTCACAAGTAAAGCCAAATATAGAGCAATTACGTGCCTCCAAACATTTTATAAAATCATGACATTCTGTATATTGAGGATAATTAGGAGACACAAGGAGCAGGATGAAATATTAACTGAGGAACAAGAAGGATGTCTGAAGGGTTCCAAAGGCTGTAAGGAACAATTTATCATAGATTTGGTCCTGAAGCAAGCCCAAGTAAAAAATAGAAACTTATTCAGCAGCTATATTGATTATGAAAAAGCATTCGGCTCAGTTCCGCATTCTTGGCTTCATCAAGTCGTTGAAATGTATAAACTAAATCCAACCCTCATTAATTTTCTGAAGGCAATAATGAAAAAATGGAATACAACCATTAATTTAAGAGTAGGCAGAAAAATTAAAGCAACTGGCAGAATTAACATTAAGAGAGGCATCTTTCAAGGAGATTCACTCAGTTCTCTTTGGTTTTCATTGCCCTAAACCAACTTTTTAATCTCTTGAATGCTAGAAAATGTGGTTTTCAATTAAAAGCTGCAGAAAAACAAAGCCACAATATTACTCACCTATTGGATAGGGATGGTATTAAAATATACTCATCATTCTCAACCAAGCTTAATCACTTGTTCACATTAGTAGAAACATTCAGTAAGGATATTAGAATGAGACTTGGTACCGATAAGTGCAGAACATTGGCCATTTCCAAAGGTAACATTACAAGACAACCTTATACAACAAATGACAATGAAATTATTAAAGGAATGGAAGAAAATGAATCGTACAGATATCTGGAACTACAACAATCTAGATGCATAGATCATACATGCATAAAAAACCCAACAAACTGAGGAATTTGAAGATCGAGTTGAGAAATTAATGCATGCAGATTTAAATGACCGAAATTCAACAAAAGCAATTAATTCATTTGCCATTCCTATGTTCACCTATTCGTTTGGAAGGGCTCTAATGACCTCGCTGTTGACGAGCCCTAAAGCCCCACAAAAAAAATAAAATATTCGTTTGGAGTAGTTTCATGGACACTAACAGATATAGAAAACCGGCAGCGAAAAGTCAGGACCAACATGACGAAGAATAGGTCACACCAAAGAAGCTTAAATGTAGAAAGGCACAGTCTGCCTCGCAAGGAAGGAGGAAAGGGCATAATCCATTTGAAGAACCTACACAGTTCCCAAATAAAACAACTCCGAGCTTTCTTTTACCAGAGGAAGGAAGAATCTAACTTTTACAAGACATGAAATATACTCCTTTAAATTTAGCAGACCACTCTCCACAACCAAATGAAATTAACGTTGAAATCAGTCAAAGATTTAGCCAATGGAAATTACCATGAAGTGGCTTAGATTTAGACATGATCCAGATGAGCCTCATGTCGACAAAGCTGCGTCGAATGCCTGGCTTACAAAAGGGGATCTATACTCGGAAATGGAAGGATTTCTCATGGCAATTCAAGACCAAGTAATAAGCACAAAAAACTATAGGAAATTTATATTGCAAGACACTGACATAGCAGATGACAAATGTAGGAGATGCAAAATTAAACCAGAAACTATACAACACGTCACAAGAGGATGCACTCTATTAGTACAGACAGATTACACCCTCAGACACAATCAGGTTGCTAATATTATCCATCAGAAACTCTGCGTGAAGTGTGGACTGATAGAAGACACGTCCCGTACTACAAGTACTTCCCAAAATCCATTTCAGAGAACATCAGGTACAAAATTTATTTTGATCAATCGTCACCGAAAACACAATCCATAACAGACCAGATATTATTCTACTAGACAAACTCAAGAAAATCACACACATCATAGATATTGCAGTAACCAACACCCACAACCTACAAACTACATACAATGATAAAATTCAAAGATATGAAGATTTGAAAACTTAAATTTTTCACTTACGTAGTGTGGAGTGTGTATATATAGTTCATATTGTCCTGTCCACCACTGGAGTCATCCCTCACAGTCTGCATCAGAGCATCAATCGGCTTCATCTCCCAACAAACATATTTCTAACTTTACAAAAAGCAGCCATCCTTAACACCTGTAGAATAGTCAGAAAATTTTTAAATTGTGACATTGTTTGAGGTGAGGATGCTTGGTATACCCCGCACCTTACCTGAATCCAACTACGAGTTGTGAAAAAAGTTCATGAATATAATAATAATAATTGTACTGCTTTGGGAAATAAATATCCCGCTGGCAGTACAGGCTTTGGGATAAAATATTCTGGGTACTTAAATACTACTTCAGATTCACCAACCCATAACATCTAATGTTAGGTAAATATCGTTAGATTTATTAACAATTATGTATAACGAACGTAAATTGAACCTGTAGAATTTTGAGCAAAAAGTATGAAATCAGTGTTGATAAAAATTTATATTTTGTGGGTAGAAGCAAACGTTCTATGTCTTAGAATAAGGTTTTAATTTAATTTCGTCTTAAATGAATTGATAATAGGTCAGTTGGGTAATTGAAGTTGCATGGAAGTTTGTAATGATACAGTTTTTTTTTTCAGACGCTTCTCCTAACGCTGAAAGATGATTGCAATGACTTATGCTGGATGTTCGATCTTACAGATTATTTGATTACTCAAACCTCTTCGAAAGCATTCGGAAAAAATATTGGTTTTCAATAACATTATTTTTTAGATATGAAATCACTTAAGTTTCATATTCCTTTAAATATACTTTCTTTTTGTTATAATTTTTAAACGCGAAGCGTAAAATTTATATTAAAAGTTGCAACATCTTTTCTGTTTGAAAAAAAAAATCAGGTTGGAGAATGATATTCGTTTTTTTTACAAAAGTTTAACTTCGGGATCATACTCCAGAGTTGCTTTTAATTGTGAATCATTTATCTCATTAAAAATCCGACCTTTCTACCAGTCAATTACTTTCTATTTTCTTTGCGAAAATAAGATTTTTCAAACTTTATTACACAGAAACGAATTAATATATGATTTTCCTCCAATAATGTTTACAATGTATTCAAAAAAACTGCCAGGAAATTAATGATTTTTTTAATGATCCAACTTCTATTAGGAAGACAACATTTTAAATATACTTACTTACTTATCCGGCGCTACAGCCGTGTGTGGTGAGCTTTGGCCTCTTCCACTATAATATATACTTTTATATATTCCGCCATCTACTTCGGTCGTGAGCGGCTGACCTCTAGGAACGGATGTTCATTGTCCTCAGGTCAGCTTCAACTTCATCCTCTATCTGTTGCGGAACCTTCCCTACCGCCATCTTCTTTCCATTCGTTTTTTAGCTTCCTTTCTTGGCACGATATTCCTCCATTCTTTACATTTTAAATATACGGGAGTGGTAATGAGCTTATAGTACAGAAAAAATATTTTACATCTTTGAGTAAAGAGTACGCCGCACGAATTTATGAAGAATGTATGCAAAGAAATTGCATGCCAAATCTGTACGATTCTATGCATTATATTATGAAAAATAAATGTTTGGAGCTAAAACAAAGTAAAATAAATTTTTATATATTACACGAAAAGTAGACTATAAATTGGTATGTTATGAAACATAATTGAAGTAAAATGTGAATGAGTACAATCGGATACAATATAATAATAATAATAATAATGACTATTATTATTAAATTTGCTTTCACTTCCATATCATTAAATTCCTCATATTTTTTAATCATATAAATTCATATTTTGAAATATGAATCTGCCATAATATAATTAAGTCTTACTGTTTTTTTCTCAAATTCTTGTATTTATATTTTTCAATAGTGTCTCCATATTAAATCTGTGATTTCCAAAAACCACTTCTTGTATCTCAATGTGTATACTTGACGTACTCTGGAAGATAATGTAGCTTACATCTGCAGAATATCAAATTATTCTCGAGTGCTCAAAAGTCGTACACAAGTCCTTGTAACTAAAACTTGTTTAATTAAATGCTTAATTGACTCTCATTTGGTTTAAGCGCTGTTTACTGAATTACTTTTCGTCCTCAATAAAACTGAGGTTCATAATAGCTATAGTGTGTAATGAGAAATGTACATTACAAATTCTGACTAACTGAAGCAACTTTGGATGGTTTGTTGAAAGTTTCATCTTCAAGCAGTCAGGAGACAGCTGGAAGTTAACGTCTGACTTTGGATTCGATGAATATTTGACGTGAAGTTTGTCAGGAAATTGAGAAACGGAGGAAGGTGTGGTTGAGAGGGAAAGGAGAGGCAAAGAGAATGACAAACCAAAGTAAACAATACGGAAGAGACATTTAAGGTAGGAGGAAAAACGTTAATAAGAAAATAAATATGAGAAAAAGAATTAGCAAATAACTTGGAAGTGAAGAATAAAGTAGTAAAGAAACTCTAAATGAGAGAAATAAAAATAATAATTAGCAGTAAGTTATTTCTATGAATATGGATTTTGCTCTTCTCAGTTTGAGGAAATACTTGCTAATTCCTGATGCCTCTCAAACCTTGATGATTGTATTTCTTCATTTTCATTGATTTATATAGTTTACTGATGAAGGAATTTCTTGATTTACTTAGTTCACCGTCTTTCTTTCAACATTTCAACATGAAGTGGTTACATTCATGCTGGGCAGAAAAGGTTGTGGAATCAGATACAATGTCCATGAATGCATTTCTAAAACTATTAAGATGTGTTTTCAATGTATCGTATTCTGTGTGATTTCTTTCTCAGAATTAGTTTCGAGCTCTCAAGTGCCTTATCGATAAACTATTCAGACGCATAAATTAAAAAATATATTTACAAGTGACTATGCATTGTCAATTGTGCTCATACCAAACTCTAGTGAGTTATCATTACCGAGCTCAATTATGTTATCGTTGTGGAAGCAAAGGGGCACCTTGGAACAGTACAACAGAAAGTTCTTATTTTTGTATCATTTTATCTCTTTATAGTTGTCGGGCGACCTCCAGTTTTTGTATTCCAGTTGATACCCTCATCGATGGAGATCGGCAAAAAATGAAACTGATAACATTCTGTAACGAACGGATGCAAGTTAATAGTCAAATGGCGAACTAAATAATTACTATGATTTAGAAGACAATGAAGCAAGAAACATCACAGAAAGAATCTAAAATGTTCTTGAGCTAACACAATAGAATAATTCATTCAAACAGATTTCCATTTCAGTTGATCAAATGATTCTATAAGAAAAATTCATAAAATAAATATTTTGTGTGAGACTCGAGTTTCTCTCTTTGTTATTCATCGTAAAATTGTTCATGAAATTATCTTTAATATTAGTTGTGCATCAAGTTTCCCGATAAATGTAACTACGGTGATAACTGAATGTTTCTTTATAGAATTATATTAGTAAGAAACGTCACTCTATTATATTTAAATATGAGTGTTAACTTCTTGAGTCTACACGAAATTTGCCTGCTTTCAATTGTTTGTATCTCTCGCGAATACGTATTGTCATATATTAGTTTGAGAAACATATAACTTCAATTTATTTTATCACAAAAGAATAATTTTACAGCACCCTGATCCACCATAGATATCCAAAAATATATATGTGAGAATAAATAAATGGGTTCAGTTTATTTTTGATTCTGATAGAAATTGATACAGGATGAACCTACTCGTGAAATGACTAAAAAGAACACATGTTATCGTATCAGAATCAGTTATAAAAATAATAACTAATATGGTTGACGCGTCTATTGCTGCTTACATGGTGCATCAGATGAAACTATCCACAATCGAGAATTATTGGCTGTTAGAAAAGTGTGTGCCCGAAAACCTGCACTAGCCTTCTCTACTCCCCTACATACCATTAAAGCTGGCTTATGGAAGCAGAATAGAATTGGAAATGAATGATAGAGCCAAAAGTTTTTTAGATACAGGGTTTCATTCTACATCGCAGGAAGTTAAGTTCTCCAATGTGCTGTTTAAACAAGCAATTCTGTTTGTTATCGATGGAGGAAAATTGGTCGTACAACCGCACGCTACCTAAATTAATCATGAAACTTTAAAAACGTTACCAATATCTAGGATCTCGAAAAATGCACTGTAAAATTCAGATTTGGGAATATGGAATAGAAAACAAAGTATTATTTTTTGGTTTATTTATTTCAACGACAATATTCACGAAAGTTTGCAAAATCGCTGATCACTCTTATTCAGTAACATAAACGCCAAAATGCATTAAAAATAAATTTAAAAAAACGATGACGTCACATCGTTTTTACGAGTAGGTACTTGGGAGATGTACAGTTGCTACACTTTACGTGGGTAACGAAGAAGGCATCACTACGCCACAGTTGTACTTATTTCAGAATCTCCGATGATGTGTTTCTTTTAACTCGGGTCTGGGGAATTTTCAGCGTTATTTGAAATGCCCTGTAAATAACTTCAAATATGAAACACGGATCGAACTCTGCTGTATTGAAAACATCCTGTCCTCTGCACAGCAGGTCACTATCGGCGCATGCGCAGCATTCGTGGCTGCGATCGTGTCCCTGTCCAACTCGAGGCGACTTTATCATTTACGGGGCAATAAATCTCAGGAGCTCCATCTACTTTTCGAACGTACCGGCGCTGAGGATGGTGAGGAGATGCAGCATAAAGCACAAATCCAAACTTTTGTTATGGAATATTAGTTGTTTTATCTTGTGACTCTAGCAATTTAATTTGTGATTACATGGGTGCATCTGCAGCACGATGTATTAGCAGCGGTGGAACAATGGTAGCGCGTTCGCTCCCGACGTGCTGGCGAGGAGAAGAGCGCCAGTTAGATCCCCGCCTGACGAAACTAGATGCGATTTTTCTATAGGGGTTTACTCATTCATTCTACTATTCAACATTATCGTAATTTTGCGTGAAAAATTGGGAACACAAAATCTGTTGTGTTACCGGGGACAACCATTGACCTGGAATGAATGAATATTTTTAAAAATAAAAACGATATGAATGAATTTCAAAAAACACGAGTTATTTATGCATGTTGCCAAATTTGTTCTCCCATGTCTCATACATTGTAACTGTGTAAGTTAAAATGTACATTGGAAAGTGTTTGTATCACATACGTAAGTGTAAACATATCGATGTATCCTAGCTCTGCCAAAAATCATGGAAAATTTAGACGACCAAAATTTGGGTTTTTACTAATACTTAAAAAGAAAAACCTATATAATTTCATGAAATGTTTCACTACAAAACATCCTAATAATAAAATAGAGAAAAAGCGTAAACATTTCACACTTATTAAAAACTCATTTATGAAAAATGTCACTCAAAATATTGTAATTCGATTAACGTACTGTCAATGTGTCCAGAGCGCGATTATGAGCTTATGAGCTTGTATGCCCTCAGAAACCGAGCTTGGATACATCCGAAAGTAGATATATTAATAAAATCCGAAAGTAAATTTAATTAATATAAAATGACACAACATATTATATTACGAAGTATTATCTTCTTTGTAAACACTTTCTAGTGTTTACAAGTAGTGAAATAAGTGCTGGTAAAATAAGAGGAGACTTCTGACGAAACAATAATAAATATGTAGATTTTGGTTCCAAATTTTTATCGGGATACTTTGTACATCGGTGGAAGCACCTAACTTAGTTATCATGAATGACCCGTTTCATCAATCACATAGTTTCCATGAATTGGTGCATCATTAAATTGATTAAAAGTTACAGTCTTGAAGTTTAGAGTTTTACTTGAACTTCATTCGCACTGCCGCACTGCTGGAATTTATACCGGGAATTCTAGGAATTAATTAGCTCGGTGGTTTGTAAACAGATTACATATTTCGAAGTTAGAGTCATAGGTGTTGGTAATAATTGGAATGAAATAATGATTATACGAGTACTCGATGAAAAGATAAATTCGCAAAGAGTAACAATGCAAGATAAGTTTCTCAGTAACATTATATTAAATTGTGACATTCGTCAATATAATACACCATATTTGTTATTTATTTTGTAATGTGTTACGTAACAAACTAATTTACTTAAAAATTGACTCAACATGTATTCCATGATATGCTCTTTGGGTTCGTGTAGGGTAGAACTCCGCAATTTCTTGAAACGTATTGTGAGTTGTCAAAGCAGAAAATAAAATTTAATTGCTGTCTAAAAAACAAACAAACAAACATGTATCTACAAAATATATTTTTTGTTTCCGCTCATATCATTAACAATTGGGGGGAGTCAAACATAAGAAAGCTGTTATTAATGAAAAGTCTTAGTTTTCTTTAGTAATCATTTAAGAATAGTTCCCATATTACTGCTTTAGAGAAATTAGTATGCAGAAGCAATTTTAGATCAGGATTGGGGATTTTAGATCAGGATTGTACGGTTATGCGATGTTCAATTATGTTTTGGTTATTTTAAATATTTTAATTTATATATTCTGCTCTTCGTACATCCAAAACTACGAGGTATAAATTTCTTTGTGATTTATTAATGTTCGGTTCTAAATGTAAAAATAAATATTATGTTGAATGTTGCTCCCCATTCTAGAGTCATATTTTCTAATTTTGTCACACAAATGCTCGAGAACAGTTTGTTGTTCCTAATAACCTTACATTTTGACATTACGATCCTTTGCTTTTAAGGAATCTTTCTTAATAAATGATATCACCCAAATGAATGGAAAGACAAATAACGACATGTTTAATGCGAAAATGCTGTGTAAGGGTTAAAAAGTGAAATGTCAAGTTGAGCTAACGACTATGTAAAGCAGAGCTTGCATAACGTCACTGTCTGCTTCACTTGGAAGTTCCTCGCTGCGTCTCAGCTAGCCAAGTTGCGCTCTCGAAACTAACGGCCCATCCACGCCAACACTTAGTGGCGCAGTCCGAGCTACTGCGTTTGCCGTAACGGCTGCTGTCGCCACCGCCGCCGCACTCTCGCCACTCCAGCAGTCGCCATCGTCCTGACTCCCTCTTCCCCCCTTTCCCCCAGCAATCCCCCCCCCTATCGTCTGAACATCAATGCCCGACGCCACTGCAGCAGCGCTTTATGATCCCCGTTCCGAGCTCTGCCGACCACGTCTCCACGCCCCCTGCATGGTCTCCATTACACATACCACTAAAGGTGTTCTGCTCTTCACCACCTTTCTTCAGATTTTCTCTGCATTTCTATCTTATCCTTCTTACTCTTTCCCTTAATTGGGAATAGCTATGGGGCAGTACAGCGTTAATCCGTTAATAGTTAATTAATGAAGTTGACATTTTGTTTAACTTTTAGGTTGATTTCTAAAACCATTAATGGTTTTATTAACTTCCGTTAACTTTATTTCATTAAATTAAGTCCATTAAATTTTTAGAAGTATTTTTCTCACTGTGGGGTGCGCCTGGTCGGAAATTCGTTTTATCTCGCGTCGTCGAAACGGACGATCTTTTGTTGGGCGGGTTGCCCTTCCTCTCTCGATAAATGTCGGTAAATGCTCAATATACTTATGTCTCGATGAATTACTAGATTCAGTACCTCTCAATACCTCAGTACGGTCTGAGATTCCCACGCTATGCGTCGTCGAAAGGAGGTGAAATCGGAAATTACGTCGAGGTCATATTGGGTGTTTGACAATCTCGAGGGAACGAGGTTTTCTCAGATAAAGTGATACACGTGATAGCCATGTAATTCAGTTCACACTAGGGTCACAGCTTCATATTCACGAATTCTGTACAAAAATAAAAATATTGTCATTTGGTGGCACTTTCTTTCTGATTTATTCTCGAACTTGTAGACTAACCTTGAATTAAAATCTACAGAGAACGAACCCAGGTAGAGAAAAGTATACCATAATTTAATTGGCGATGTATTTGTGCATTCATGTCCAATGGTTCAACTTCATATTATGCACAAAGAAACAATAATTTCGTTATAAACTCACGACTTTCAAGTACCTACTCGTGGAGGAGTGTTTACCTCGTCAAGGGCAAGGTGAAAATGGGGAATCCCAGTCCGTAGCAATTTTCAGCTGGTCGTTGACGGTGCAATAATACCGTTATACAGTTTTTACTGGAAAAGGCATTTTTCGGGTTAAAGGTTCATCCCTCTCAGATGAAAATTTTAATGTTAATTTTCATGAAGGGGAACATGTACCTTATGCAATACTCTCTTGCTAAGTCAAATACATTAAACACCAAATACAAAAAATATTTCAAATGGTTTTTTACCACCTTACCATTCTATACTAAAAAACCAATGAAACATTTGTTTGACTAATTTTAAAATACTCGTCTATTTGACTGACTTAACATTCAATATATTCAATTAACTTTCAATGGTTTACTTAAACTTCCGTTAAATTTTCAAACTAACACTTTAACGATTAGTGAAGTTCACATTTCAAGAAACGGGGTAAAGGTCAACGAAGTTAAATTTTAGAGTAATTTTCCCCATCTCTGACTATGGGTGAGACACTGGAACTATTGGTTTGAACTACTTCCCGTGAGTGATCCATCTGATAGTTGCTTTATTTTTATGGAAAATAGAAAAAAATCATCTGTAATACAATTTAGTATTAATACTAAATAACAAAAGAAATATTTGATCGTGAATATTTTATGAATTTTTTACATGCAAAAAAAAAAACTAGTATCCAAGAGTCCAAAATAATGTCATAAAAAGATGTCCACAGTCTCCTTAATCTTCATAGGTCATCAGATAGGCGAATGAGTTAAATATTTGATATTTATTGGCACTCGAACGTACATTTATTACCCTACCGGATTCTTTAACTTTTCTGTAAGTACTTCTTGAAGTTTCCTTTTTGAGGATGTCTTGTAAAAGGGTACAAAAATTATTTACGAGATAACAATAGTTCCCAAGTATGTTATTTTTCTTGCAATTTTATCTTCTCAGTATATTGCTGACGTGTAGTGTATAAGAAAAAACTCTATTTGTCTCTGATTTACTGTTCCATTACGAAGAAATTTTTAACACAAAAAAACTTAAAAAATTTACTAAAATCGAAAAATTCAATTTCTTTTAAACATTGAAAAGTCAGCTTATTTAATAGTTGTTAGTATATCTTTCTCCTTTTCAAATATTTTTTTCGGGCAATTTTGAAACAAATTAATGGGTTGTTTAAAACATTTTTTGAAATATTTGGTAGAAAGTTGCTTGGAAATTGATACCTTGGAGGGTTATGAAGAGGATAAATTTTAGTATCAAATATTATTGAAACAAAAGTAATTTTATAGTTTTAGCTGTTATGAGACGAGATACTCTCTCAAAATGTTTTTCGTAGCGATATTTGTTTTTTCCCCGTGATAGAGATTTGTTTTCTTCTTTTTTTGTTTGCTTCTTCGTTTTTCTTAAGATTCATCGCCTCCATTCTGCTGCAAGTATGGACTGGCAACTAAAATCCCCCGAAGGAAGATGAAACATCCTGGTTTGTCTGTGTAATGCCAAGAATTTCTCACACGTTGTTATAGAAGTCCAGAACAACATGTTTCCGAATGCCTAACTTCTCGTGCACCAGGTGGGGAATCAAAGGTTTATCGACGTTCCGTGAGAAAGAACTAAGATCTTCGCAATGTCGCCGAGGAGTCCGAGCTGTACATGTGAATTGCATAGTGTACTTACTTCAGCGCACGAGTAATGCGGGCACTGGGAATTGTCTGGCTCATCGCCAAACTTGCTCGCGAGCGATAGCTGGTGTTTTGTCGTGGCGGAATTCATGACTTCGCACACATGTTCTTGACCCCGTTTTACCGCGCTATCGGGTGCGAAGTGCTAACTACCGATACCAGCGTTTCTTAGGAATCGAATTCCACGTTCCGATTATTTTACTTGAAATGCTTTCAGTTCTTATTGGTTGTTGAGAGGACCAAAAATCTTTTATGTGATATTGATTTCGCGCCATAAAACCCGAGGTCTTATCGAAGTGTATCAAATGCACTAAACAGCACGTCAGGACAGTTAATTTAAACGTCAGCTACTACTCACTTATTTTCTGCCCAAATCTTGAAGAAAGAAAAAAATGTTACATTTCATTTTAATTATTATGTGTGACTTTCTTCGTCAGTATATTGTTTGTTAACTGTTCATTCTTCCATCTTCCTTGTCATGTTCGAGCTGGCTCTCTTCATCCCAGCTTCACTTCTTCTTCTTCGACCCACTTGCTGCCTCGCCTTACTGTTCATATAATTATGTTCTTCCGTCTCTTTCTCTCTCTCTCTCTCTCTCTTGTCTCCTTGTAATTTTTAGGTTCACTTATCGCTTTTACTTCCTTGTGTCCCATATCTCTCATATCTTCCATGTCTCTCATTTCAACTATTTCCTCTCCCTCTCTATTCAGAATTTGTATAGTAAATAAGCCCCAGTTTCAGAATTAATTGAATTTATTATTTATTAATTTAATTAAAAATTAAAAAGTGTATTAACTCAATTAATGAAAAAGTGTTTAACATAAATTGTGATTTTTAATTAAATCACTCTAAGAATAAACCCCTTTCTCGCAACAAGATATAGTCAACAAACAGCAATTCATTCACATACTAAGCCCGAGTCTTTACAATTCCCTGCCATTTGAAGGGGAGGATGTAAATGGCTTATGTAACTGTGTTCTTGGAATCAAAGCTTTTCGAGGCAGCGAAGCATACGTTTCCTTGAGCAGTGTTCCCTAGCTTGATGATTGAAGAACTGAAGAAATGGAAAACAAGTATCTTAACTTTCAATCCCGTGCATCAAAAGTGTTAGAAAAGGTAGAAAGAATGAGAAATTATAAACTGTTGAAAAGAAATAATGGCATATGTGTAAAAAGAGACTGACAGGAGACTGAAAGGAAAATAAATACAAGTTTTTTAAACAATGGTTTTCTCTTAATACCAAAATGCACTAAAAAGTAAAACAAACAACCTTTTTAGTGCTTGTTTGCTGATCAGAATAATATTCAACACTTGTAAAAAGAAAACCATTTGACGCCATAAAACATTACTTTGTGTAATTATTTTGATTTATGCTTATCTTTTTTACGTTTATTAATCTTCATAGTACACATACGGATTTTCATTTCTTTCCGGAGTGGGTTTTGTCGCAATAAGAAACAGCTCCGTGATAGAGAAATTGAGAAAACGCAATACGACTCTAAGAGTACTGTTGCTTAATAACTTGCAAAACTCCATATTTTTTATCCAAGCAGTTGTACCCGCATTTAGCTTCTGTGCAGCAATGGACGGTGGTAAAAGTCACGAGATAACGATACACAAACGGTAGCCTACATTAGGTCGACCCTAAAATATCCGATACTCGTCGAAACGCTTCAAAACTTTTTCATCAGGAATTTTCTTAAAATATTAAGTTTGAGGCTTCCCTAAATAAGCGCTTGTCGTTTCCTCTTAATTGAATAAATTTTGAAACAGACGAAATTGCAGGTGTGGAAAAACCTTCGACGACTCCGATCTAAACGAGAATAAACTATGCAGCTGTAGAGACGATGTCACAACCTATTTAATAAATAAATAATAAATTCGTGTTTTTTTTGTGACTCAGATAAACTTCCTTGCTCTTGAGCAGATTTTCGAGAAAATTGAGTGCAATAGGAATGACATCAATCGGTCCTTCGTGGAGACTCTTCCCTATGAAATGTAGTAGAAAGTACGTGGTAGAACTTTTTATCAGACTGGAAGACAGAATTTGAAGGTATAACCTGGCTAGATATTGGTTCACTTCATTCGAATCCATTTTGCCAGCACACTGCGACATTGATTTTTGAGAGAAGCAAATTTATAAAGAAATACAACTGCTATATTTTTTGTCCCTTAAAGATTGTTTTTCATAAAAATAGGAGAGATTAATTTTGAATCTGCCCAAAATGTGTTGCATCTTCCTTTCTCCTCTCCGAAAAATTTACTCATGTCGAGCTGTGTGACACAATCATTCATATCATCTGGTTCCTACAAAAGGCAATAAAATCTCTCGGAAATAAAATAATAGGAATTTTGAAGGAGAGATACGAAAATTTCTACTCTAAAGTTTCAAATAGTTATACTTCAGATAGATTAATAATTAACTGCCCTACAGTCTGCTGTGTATAATGTTTGCCCATTTCTTGCGCAAGCTTTGTAAAACATATGAATATGATATTTTATATGATACAATTCCTCAATATTTGGGGCGAATTAAAACCTTCTAAAACGGTACTGCAGATACATGATTGATACAATTTTACTTTACCTCACTTAGTTGGGTATGTCATTGTGTACTTCAATAGTAAATTCGTTCGAGCTTAATACTAAATCTAATAATAATAATAATATATTTATTGTCAAAAAACAGT
Source organism: Laupala kohalensis (assembly GCA_002313205.1). NCBI lineage: Eukaryota > Metazoa > Arthropoda > Insecta > Orthoptera > Trigonidiidae > Laupala > Laupala kohalensis. Next base: position 580,620 of record NNCF01129519.1, read on the forward strand.
ACAGACTGCGTATGACCACGTGGAGGACAATAAACTAATTTACTCTTCGGAAGCAAGCAAGGGACCATCCCATCAATTCCGATCAAGGGCCCTAAGGCAGAGGCGGATTCAAAAATTTCAGCAAAAGTTCCTAGATAAGATAAAAAGTTAGCTGCGAGTTATAATACATATATAATGTCAATATGTTTGTAATTTAACGCAAATATGTTTGTAAATTTACATGTACAAGTTATTATCGAACTATAGATTATTCTGAGTATAGTGTTTAAAAATCATAAGAGTTGAAAAAACACTAAATTCACGATTTATTGTTACAATAAACACGCCCCTAGACAAAGCCTAGAGAACCTGTATAAGAAATCCGCCTCTACCCGAAGGAAAAACGGAGAAAAACCCGGGCCAGGATGGGGCTACAGAATTTATGTACACAACCGTGCCAAAGTTGAGTACACATAAAACTAAATTAATATGAGCCATACGGCAACACAATCATGCAAGAAAATAGTTTTTGAAATTGTTATAAGTTATTTAAAAAGTGCTACAGCAATGGCGTGATAAAGTACAAGACGAATTTAACTTTTATTAAAATCAATAAATTCTTTTACAGTGTAGAAGCACTGGTGCAGGAGGTAGTTTTTAACCGCGGATTTGAAGATATTCAATTTCATAATGTCTTTTATATTCTTGGGCAGGGAATTATAGAGAACGATTCCCGAATGATGCGGTCCTTTTTGGCAAAGAGTGGTTGACACTCTAGGGCGGTGAATATTATTCCTATTGCCACGATTCTAGGTCCACGATCTGATTACTATTGAATAAAAAATACAGTGAACTGAACTGATCACTCTTAGTTACTCTACTGAACTCCTTGCTTCCCTCACCCTACCTATTAATTCACCTCACCTTACCTCACCCTACCTTATCTCACGTTACGTTACGCTGCGTGACGTCACCCACCGCGAGTCACGTGACTCGTGACGTAACTCCTGACGCGACTCGTGACGTGTAGTATTGATTTAATAATCTCACTAAGTCTTTTTACTTACATGGCATAATTAATAAATCAAAACAATTCTTTCTGGTCTTATAGAAAGGAGACAGACACAACCCAATTCAGATAAAAAGTTCGGAATAAACTTTACTTTTCTTATTGTTTCGCAGTAGTTTACTTTCAGCAACATACTAATTTTAATAACACTTAATATTTTTGTCTAACTGAGTAAAATAAACAAATATAAGTAACCTCTACGAAAATTAACGTTTCTGTGTTCAAGGGTACTTGTATTTTACTATATTCTATACATATCTTTAACCCCCAATATGGAGTTAATAAACACAGAAAAGTTGATATCACTTTTTCAATTTCTAGTCTTTGTCAAAACGAAAAAAACAAACTTTTAGCAAGTGTATCAGGATGGCCGATACTGTATCATCACAATTTAAAGTTACGAACTGAGTGTGTGCAATAAGAAATATTTCTAGCCCAGAAAACACATTTCATAAATGAAGCAACCTCGCACGATATTCCCGAATTTGAACTGAAATATAATTACTTCATATCTAGTGAAGCATTTGATTTTTTTGTCCATTTTTGATATTTTACGCCAAATTTATTTTTTCAATCGTTAAGATCTAATTTTCTATTTCGAAATTTTTCTTCACTCAAAGGTTATTGCTAGTCTTAAACGGTGGAAGTAAATTTTTTTTTGCAATGATACTAGTGATGATTAAATGAATATTGCAATTCTGAGGGAAATATCACAATGTATTCTGTGAGAGAAAAATTATTAGTAAATTAGTGCAATATATATTTTGACGAGATCAATGGAAAAAAGAGGAATATATTTGTTTATTTTTCTCGTGAATTGTTATAACTCAAGAATAAAATTTATTACTGTACTTATTGATAAATAAATATTTTATCTCAATAAATACTTTTCTCTCTAATTTCAAGCCAATTAATTACAATACTTTTGTCATATATTATTATACTAACACAAAACAAAAAAAAAATACTACAATTATCAAAAATCTTATTCGGCTCATAGATTATGCCACTTATCAACCAAAAATGCTTTAAACAAAATATGGTGTTTAAAAATTTGTTCAATACACACTATTCAAAATATCTACGATATCGCGGGAATCTAAACTCATCACTATATACTCATCAACATATCCATCTCATCATTATATCTAATATATAACGCACTTTCAGAGTATGAATGGGTGAGCAATAGACCTGTTTAACTCCGTCATTTGCATTATTTACCTACAAACCATTATAGAACATTCAATCGCAGTTTCAAAATCATTACTTAAAAAATAATGGACATTAAAAATTGTTCACTAAAACTGTGAGTGCAAAAATGAGCAGGTACGTGACCCACTGTAAGTGTGCAGATATAATCACTGGATATTTTTGTTAATTTTGGAAATGTGACTGTTGTGAATTCTTCATTCGGAGTGAAAAATAATTTATTCACGGTTTTATAAAGAAATTTCTGTGCCTTCCTATGAAAGATAGTCATTTCCTGTATGAGTTAAATCTGTATTTTAGCTAATACTTTACTTCACCAACAAATGGAAATTATCGACAGAAAACAAATATTTCTTTTTTTAGTCTTGCAGGAGCGGATATTACCCCACCAAAAATGACCCCCAACTTTTTTCACCTTTTTACTTAACACAAACTAGTGATTCTTGATTTTTTCAAAACAATGCTATGACACATACAATTTTTGAATAAATAGATTTGAGATTCTTCAACTTTCAATTTAGGCTCAGAAATGGGAGCTACAATCATTCAAACAAAAAAGGGTCTCATATTTCCAACTTTTCCTCTTATACTAGTGACATACAAAACGGATATTTGAGAGACATTTCAAAAAACGTGTTCTTCAGAAAAAGATGTAATTAGACGAATGAATTCTTACCATAAATATTTTAATATTTTAAATAAACAGGTTAAATGTAAAACTTAGAAGATGATACATTACGTTAGCCATTTGTAAACACTTTCTAAATAATTTTCTGAACTAGAATAATATTATAATTGATGTTTTGAATCGAACTTTTCAGTGCATACTGTGAAATTGGAATTGCATCATGTTATGATATTCTGAATTTTAACTCACAATTTCAGAGTACCTACTCGTGGAGGAGTGTTTGCAATGTCAACAGCCAGGTGAAAATTGCGACGGATGGGAAGTTGTGAGTTAAAATGTGCATCAGACACGGAGGTATGCGAAAACTGGGCTTAAGAGCTGCCAGCATTGGAGCCGCTTGTGGTCACTTATCCCTGAAGAGATAATTGCATCACCATAAAGTAACCAATGCCAATGAGATGAAATTTATTTTATATATTAACATAGCGACATGCATAAATAATTAAGTACTAAATGAATGCAATATTTGGTATTTATCTCATCACTCCTCCATGCTCCACCATAAGTGCCACTACACCCTGCGGCATCAACCCAAAGGACCGTTATTCGCCTCCTGTCATGTTTATTGTACGCGTCTCCACAGTCTATCAACTCTGGCTGCTGGTGGACTTTGGTGGGGTTACTCACTAAGTTATCGTATTCCACTGACATCACGACTGGCGAGCATGCACACAAGGGGAGGAACGCTGCCTGGCACGCGGAGATGTCTTGAAAAATCGTGGTGTTATATGGCACTGTGTGGGATGTGACGAAGGTTCACCGGATCGGGTCAAGTGAATGTTGTGTATGGGTTTTGGGAGTTGAGACGGGTGGTGCAAAACACGAGGTCTCAGGTTCGAATCCCTGTCCGTCGCAACATTCACCACGTCGTAGACGATGCAAACTTCTCTCCCCGAGGTACTCGGAAGTTGTGAGTTCAATATAATATATATGTTTGTACCGCAATAAAGTTTATATTGACTTTGGCAGCGGAAACCTATGTTTGTAATCCTGATGTTATGTTGACGGGTACCATGAAACTTTGCTGGATTGTGGCGAACATGACGAAAAGGACTTTCTATACATTTTTTCGAAATTAGATGTTCCCTGTGAGACTACCTACAATATTTAGCCGCCGATATTGAGTAACATAAAATGGTGCCCCAGATCATAAATCCTAACCTTCAATCAGTATGACGCAGGATAATGCAGGTTTGGAGAAGGCTCTGACCTTAGTGGAGTTTAATGTGCATGCGACCTCCATTGTTTTCCAGAGTAAAGCGTGATTCGTACTACAAAATGATATTCTGACATTCCGCATCCCATTTTCTTTATTCATGCGTTCACTGTAGCCTGAGTCGCTCATGGACCATGGAAAGAGAACTCGTCTGCATAGGAAGTCTTACACGCAACCCCACGTGCAGCAGACGTCATAGAACTATATAAGCACGCAATGCTACTTCTTATTCTACTAAGTATTTCAATGCTACGTTATCTCTCGAGACGTAGCTCCACGGTCCATCACTACGATGCGTATAAGATGTCTGTGTCATTTACAGTCACAATGCATAGTCCACTGGCGCAATTTTGATACCTCTGGTTCTCCTCACTTCACTACCTCCACACCCGCATCAACGTCGTGGCGTTACATACCGTACGAGCTGCAAAATCGTGAAACAAATATCCTCCGTCTCGCAGCCCGATCGTTTGTCCTCGTTCAAACTTTGTTCTTTCATGGTAATGAGTACATTGATGACGAGGAGAAAGGTTGAAGACTCAAGAAGCCTTTTTTTATTTTATTTTTCTTCCAAATGGTATCCAAACACGTGGTTAATGCCTCATTATGTCTCTCCATTTCTCACTAAAACATCTCGACTCTTTATTACAATTTATTATTCTCACTTATAGTATCTCACTAATTTCGTGTCTTTCTGTCCGTCCCTACCGCGAGGAGGTGGGCGCAATCTACGACCACTATACTTTTTCGTCATCCGCAGCGACATAATGGTAGTCGATAGATCTTGAGCCTCTTCATAATCCCATTGTCGTTTCAAAATATAGTTAGTGATGGGAAGATCTGAGAGGATGTGTTAAAATAACCTTGGGATGTATAAAATATATACCTAAATATATACCTAAAAATCTCGAAATAATCGATGTCTTCCAGGATGGGAAGTGAACAGAAAGTTATTTGTAATAATGTTTCTTTTCAATATATATTATACGGGTAGGGAGAGAAGGGATATCTTCGGATAGTTGAATGTATAATATCTTGTAACACGAAGTTATATTTCAAGTCAGGATCAAAGAGCACATATATAGGTACCAACATTTTTGTACGACACATATTTTAAAACATATTTCGATGTCCTCACATCCATGGAGACCACTCAGTAATGGCCGCAATGTTTTTTCTAAACACTATAAGATGGCAGATTATCTTTGTGTCTATTACTTCAATACATTCGCAAAGCGATAACATGCTGAATTCTGCGCGCCTGTGTTCAAATACTAGAGGGTTGTTGTGCGATAAGAAGAGTTATCGTTTGCTTTCAGTCTGTATTTCATAAACATTCATTCACTGTACTTATTCCTCTCTGCAGTTAATATCCGTTTGTATGTATGCATTTTTCGTTTCGGCCAACTAACGAACAGAGTCCAGAAGAAATCTAGATTGCCGTGTCCGAGCATTACAACTGCGACTGTAAGTCGGAGAGAGTAAACTTTTCAATCATTACAGCTGTGTGAACTGAGACATATTCCTCTGGTACTTGAGTGGTCTGGGCCAGGTTCCTGTAAGAAAAAATTGAATTCTTACCCTCTCCTCAAGTTTTGATCACAATGTTTTGGCAAAATATTTTTCCCATGAATTTTCTTCTCTGAATTCCATTTTTAATGACATTTTATACGACTTCAAAGGAAGATACATAGGTGGATCGTTATTAAACGACATGAAAGTAATAAATGTACTTGACATTTTTTGTTTTCCTTTTATAGGCTATGCTAAATTTGCTACTGCATGTTATAATTTATATCGGAGGAGAGAGGTCTTGGGATGCAAGAAACGCTAAGATTGAACGGAAATAACGAGTATTTGTGACTATAAATTGACACGCGATTGAACCTTGCAATAATACTAGTATTTACTTGAGCGGTATATATATCATTAGTATACATCCTCTTCAGTTATATACGTGTATTCAACCTCTAATGAGTAGGGATGAACGAATTACCGTAGAGTACTTCTCTTCTAACCTGTGAAAGTTACAGTTAAATGGGGATTTTCCTAATGAGAATCCTTTGAAGTTTCTCTGAACTCTAGTCTGTGTTCTTCGGTGGCGGAACCAGGTCTCATTACAACACATTCAGTTGACTCTCAGTAGCTGAAACATAGATTTTACTTGGTTATTATTTTCCCTTAAATGCGAAATACCCTGAAGAATCTAGAGCTATCACCAATCTGACACCACCCATCCAGATAGCGAAGGGAAACAAAAAGAAGAGGGGCAGGTTGCATTTCACAGCTTTGCCTACTTTTGAGCAAACGTGGCTCCCAATGGAACACTTGTTTTGTCTAGTTTTAATCATTGATATCGTATAAAACAATATGGAAGGCCATTAAATTTATTACAATAATAATGTATTAGAAATTCTTCCGATGTAGACCTTGGTATTTTCTTCATATTTGTCGTCCGATACGGATCACTGTTCCTCAATGCAATAGTGTTTTCTGAGGCACGTTAGTGCTTCCTGAAATTGTATGAAAATAATATTTCCCCCTATATGTTTCCTTTGCTCTTTCATATCAGGTACAGAGGTTTTTCAAAAGGTATTACGTTTTTCTTTATTCTTCTTTAGTGATGCAATTGCAGAAGAAATAAGGATTGTATGTGAACAACTCATGACATTCATATAGTCGAGATAACATAAAAAAGACATTTGCTCCATACAACCTCAAATGCATTGAAAAGTTTCTGATCACTTCAAAAATATTCTTTTCAGTTTAATTTTTAATTTAACCCTACTTTGCCTATTGTGGTGCGTATAATAATCGAAAATAAAAGCATTCTCACCTCATCCAATTTCTTCGAAGCATTTATATCATATACATTTACAATCTGAAAAAAATAGAGTACATCTCAAAATAATATTATGATAAAAACTTTAGATTCAACAGCACGCGAATCTTCTATAACCTCTTTAAAGTCTTGCCTCAAAATAATTCTCAAAATACCATTTTATCGTCAAGCCTCAAAAAAAAACTCTAGCTCATAATTCCCATGCATAGATCTGCACATTATAACAATCATTTTACAATAAATGTCATACAAGAAAGGAATAACCTACCAATCGCAACTAGAAGCGCATTCCTGAATACACTTCCATTAAAATGGAAGTCTCATCTTTTGCCAAAATATACAAATATAGGCTGTTTGTGAAATCTCACTGTGATTCCTACCCCTTTATCCAAAAACGAGTTCGCATCGAATAGAAATAATATTTAATTAGTTGCACTAGTACCTTGTGGTTTGTAAAATTTTATTTAATTCTAAACATTGGTATATTTGTGTTACTTATGTTTCTTCTGCGTGTTATCTTTCGTTTTTGTTACAAACATAGAAATCTCTTAGATTACGGTGAACCTCACCGCCAGGTAACAGATTAATCATGTTACGTCGAATGAAAATGGGAGACGGGACCGGGATTCGAACCCGGGACCTTGAGCTCTACGCGCTCATGCGCCTACCAACTGCGCCATCCCGTTCGCCTCTCGGGCCCCTCTACCATTCTCATTCAACTTGTGAAACCCAAAGACCTCTGAGTTGGTCTCGTAGAGACTAGATTCCTCATCTGAGGAATGAGCATGAGCGCGTAGAGCTCAAGGTCCCGGGTTCGAATCCCGGTCCCGTCTCCCATTTTCATTCGACGTAACATGATTAATTTTTGTTACATTTAAAAATTCTATTGATTTATAGTATATAATGTATCATATTAGTAAATACAGCATTTATTAAATTTTTAGCGTTTTATTGTTTAATTTTTGATTTGTATTTAATTTATCATTTAAATATGTAATTTATTTAACTTTTCAGAGTAATATTATACAAAAGATTTAGATGGAATTAAGTCCTTATAATCTAAATAATTATTACTCATAAAATTCCATTCAATGCAATAGTATGTAGGGTGAAACGGCATCGAAGATAGAGAATGGAATTAGTTTTGTTTGATCCCATTGTCCTCCATTATTAATAAAAAATAAGAGAAGTTATAGAATCGTCAGAGCAGTTTTGGAACTTGAAGAAAGTGTGATACTTGAACTAAAATGTCTTATTTACGAGTATTTCATCTCCTAAAGCCTATGAGGGATAAAGATGAATGACTCTTCCCTATTTACATTGGTTCATCGCGCGACATCAATTCCACCTTTCATGGAGTAGATTATTTCTATTATTGATTTTGCTTTTCTTTGTCGGTAGCAGGGTGTTAAACTTTTCCATAACCACTTCAATAGTTTTAGTGAATAGTATAAACTGAATACGAAATCGTAAATTGATAAATTTACATGGAATTTCGTTAGGAAGGCAAATTAAACAGTTCGTCATTAAGCAGTTGATACATTCACACGAAAGTATCGAAGAGTTTGTTTCGTATTAATTATTATCGTCATATCAAAAATCTCTTTTTTTCTGTTCTTTTCCAATTTGCATGTGACAGTCACATAAAATGACTTTATGTGGAACTGTAATAAAATACTTCCTTCATTTTCATTCTCTTTCAAGATCTCATAGTAACTTTGGAAATGTTCTGTTCACAAACAGGTAGATTGCCCTATCAAAATTCCTGAAGAGAAACACAGTGAATCCTGATTGACTGATCTTTTATTCCTTTCCTGTACGCTCACGGGGGATATGAAAAACTTCATGCAGAGTGAAAGGTGTGTAAAATACGTATCATTCACTCTTCAAAGTTGAAAGTTTCTGATCTGTGATACAGTCCCTTTTCCCGTTAATACTTCTCGACGTTCAATAACACACATCACCGCGCTTCCTTATAAGATCGCAGGAAACGTTCTATCTCCAAACCATAATATTTCTGCCTTACCGATTTTAATTTAAAACGGTTTTACTCGAGAAAATAGAGGGAAAAAAAAAGAAACTAAATTTTTATTGACGAGTTATACGAGAGTTTGAGTAAAAGGAGAAGGAATTCGAATATTCGAAGTGCGTCTCAAAACTTTTCAAACATTTTCCGAGAGGCCAAGAGCGCTTTTGCTGTAGCAACACAGGATGCTAATAACTCCGTGAAATTTAGAACTTGAGTGTCTTCTCCTACATTGTTTATCTCCTTGAATTACATGGAGAACGATTTATCTTTTATGTTAGATTTATCATTATTGTAAAAATACGTGTATATTAGCAGCTATTTATTTTCCGTCAACGCTTGGAGAAGATGAAACTGCCCTTGAAAGAATAGCTCAAAACATATTCCGCAATATCATTATAATAATGTCTCCACAAATTTTATTAAATGGAGATAAAGGTATAATTTTACGTAGCATGTACAACGTCCATCTTTTTGTGTCATGACCTTTAATGTATTTCTATTTCACGAATGGTATAAACACGGAAGTTATTAAATTTTGAACTCGGATACTAGTGTAAACATCTTGTATATATTCTTTAAAATATCGCGCGTTTCATAAAGGGGTTAGGCAAATGTAATTCGCAGAAGTTCATGTGACATTTTAAAATACATTTCTTGCGAGATGCTGTGGATTTAGTATTTGATAATTAATAGGTTTGTGCGAGTTTGTTTTCCATCGTTGGAGAGTGTAGTTAAGAGAATGCAATCTCAACTAATGTTCTCATGTTTGGGAAACGTTTGAGGTCGACAAGAATTATGGTCCTTTGACTACTACTGATGCGAGGAAACCCGATGTGTGACAACCATCGCCTGATATTGTCAAACGTATTTCTGATATTTTACTAAAGCAAAAGAAATATACTTTGGATTAAAATTCCTTGAATTTAAATTTTCCATGCGTTTCAATCTCGTAACGGGGAACAATTTATTGAAACAACTTATTTTATAATGAAACAAACTTCTTTCTTCGACACCATTCTATTTATTTTAGCAACAGAAAAAATAATATATACTTCAGAAAAATTAAGTGATAAATAAAATAAATTCTGAGGAAATAGGTATGATTTGCAATGCAACTGGAAATAATCAACTAGTTATATAATAATACCAGTTGTTATTTACGAAAGGTACTAGTTTAAATTTTATTTCTAAGGGTATAAAGATCACCTTTATTTACGCTGTGTTCTTTTATGCTTGTCAAAGTAGTAAGGAGCTTGTTGATAAGGAGATGATAAGGATTTATTGCAGTATGTTGTAAATTAGAAATGAGTATGTAAATCATTTATGAGAGTTATTCTGCAATGCAAATCACCAAAAAATTTAGTTATTGATGAGCGCTTAGATAATTGAGTAGATAAAAGTAAACTAGATTTTCAGTCATTCCGGTTTTTGAAAGTAGTTAAATAATAGCAGGAACAAAACAAGTCAAAAAAATATTTCATAAGCAATAAAGCTGACTAGAGAATAAAGTTGTTTAGTTCGAAGATTTTCAAAATAGACAGTGATAACTATGTTAAAAGCGGCAAGAGGATAAGCTACACACCGCTGAAATGAGAAAGTTGCGATGGGCTGGAAATGTAACATCGCCGGACCGTGTCCGTAACATGCATGTCCGTGGAAAATTTAAAGTGAAACCCTTCTTCGAATGACTAGTGAAACTCTTGCGACGACCACTTGAACATGTGGCTCGCGAAGTGTTTCGTATGACAGAGAAACGTGGAAGACCCCGGCAGCCATAGTTGACAACTGGGACGAAGAGCACAAAGGTACACGGATAGTGCCTGAGACAACCCCAGGAAAAGAGTAACTATATAGGAGAGTCGACCCCCAATAATGTGTGCATGGATAGGAGAAACAAGTAAACGGATGTTATAATGTTATAAATTACACACAACTCATGAATAAATAAGATAATATTCTAGGAGTATCATTATTATCTTTGCTGTTCTGGACAAATCAATACGGAAAACTTCACTCTAACTAATTTGACTACTTATACCTTTCAACTCATACGAAACATTATATTTTCTTTATGAATCATCCTACATCGTTCTACAACACTTTAAAATACACGTAAGAAAGAAAAAGAAGATAATTCTTCAAAAACCTGTAAACATATGTTAGAAACCTGCGCTCGACACTGTTTCCGCATTTTTCTCCGTTCATTCTGTCCTTCCCATGGTTCTTCATTGGGACTTTGCATTATTCTTTTCGTTAAAGTTTCTCAACAGAGAAAACACACGTAGCGAAACCCTTGATCAAAAACATATCAGAAGCTGAGAGTAGTTTGGGAGTCATACGTACGATCGTACTACTTCCAATTTTCCGAAATCAATACACAAGCAACACTTGTCTGATTATAATTCATCCAGTCTTAAAAACTTGCGGCTCCGGCATTGACTAACGAGATGGATATATGATATTTAGATAGGACCTGTCATACCCTCAGAAAGTGTCTCTATGTTCTCATCTCAGCTTTGAAAAAATAAAATTAGTTCATTTTCTGCACTTGCCAATTCAATAAATTTTTAACTGTAATTGTTCTAATCTTAAATTAAATACATATTACCTTCTAGATATTGTTGTATAGTTCGTGTCTAAAATGATGAAAATGTATTATTTCGGAGGAATGTGGTATCTCGCTAAATAACAAACTAAAAAGAGCCCTCGATCATCAATTAAAATGTGTAACCTTTAGAAGCGTCCTTGCCATTCTATGGGGAGCGGCGACTGCATGTAGGAACGGTACACGACAAGCCTCCCGTTGATTAACTTAAACAAGTTGGCTTTGCGGCTATTCCCCGGGCGCCCGCCTCAGGAAAAGCGACCCTTGCGCACCCCGTTCCTCCGCACGCTGTGTTCCCAACCCCCGACAGAGCAGAGCGAGCGTCATTACGATCCTCATTAGAGGTTTTCTGCGCGCACATTGTGCGCCGCGCGGCGCTGAATGAAGTTGGCGCGAACGCTGGCTGCTCTGGCAGACGGCGCAGAGTCTCTAGTGGAAGGAAGGATACGCAGGAGAGTGGAAGCACCGCAGAAGGAAAAGGAAAAGAAATAGATCGCGAAGAAAATTACTCGAAAATCGCTGATGGAATTCAGATATTTTATTAAAGGTATTATGCGTGTCGTAATGAATCCCTTAAAGTGCCAGAAAAAGGATATTTAAATGAAAATGGAAAAAATCTCTAAGCACATCTGGAATATTTTTGGTCTTGCATTAAATGTTTAAAACTAGCTATCGGAAGGACATGTACTTCAGTTTACACGTTGGTGATGTGTAATTTAAAATAGCGTAATATAATAATATAAATTTAAATAATAATAATAATAATAAAAATAAAATCAACAAACTTCTAATTATATTATGACAGGTCAATAATCACGGACCGTACAATTCATAACAGACCAGACATGGTGCTAAAAGATCAAGTAACAAAGACAACCCATTTGACAGACATAGCTGTGCCGAACACAACCTTCAGAAAATAATTCAGGAAAACATCAGAAATACAGTGGCCATAAGGCAGAAATACAAAGGATATGGAACATGGAGGGAGTTTACATAGTGCCGGAAGTAAAGTCCTCTACAGGAGTCATCTCTATCTCCCTCAATAGTATTAGCATGTTAACATTGCATAAGACCGTTTATGTACAAATTCAGAGAGCTGTTTTGCTCAACACATCAAGAATAGTGAGAAAAAATTTGAATCACCCAGAGTGAGTGTGCTTGGTGTAACCCGTACCTTACTACGATCAGCAGAAAAAGCTGAGATCCTAAACGGAATAAAATAGTAATAATAATAATAATAATACTAATAATAATACTAATAATAATAATAATAATAATAAACAAAACAATAGAATGACAACCTGGCAAACCAATACATGGGAACTACCCCAACCAACTGACCAACAGCAAAATAAATAAAGTAGAATCAGTTAAGTGGTTAATGAACGGCAAATTATTCCCAGAAACAGAAGGCTTCATAGTATCGATGCAAGACGGAGTCACACCACCCAGAAACTACAGGAAAATAATCCTGAAAGAAATCGGAATTACAGATTCATGTCGCCGATGTAACCAAACCAAAGAAACTCTCGAGCATATCATTGGTGGTTGCACACAGTTGGCCCAAAATGATTACAAAACTAGACACGATAACATGGGAAAAATAATACACCTGGAAATTGCAAAATCACTGAACTTCATTGAGAACCCCATACCACCAGACCATCTGTATAAACCTCAACCCGTCCTGCAAGACGATTTGAAAGCAAATACTTTGTACTGGGACAGAAGCATTCTCACTGACCGAACAACAATTCACAACAGACCTGATGTCATCCTTTGGAAAAGAAAAAAATCAAGAGTGTATCTCATCGATTTTGCTGTCGTAAATTACAACAATCTAGAAAAAACAAAGAACGACAAAATATCAAAATACCAACAACTAGCCTTTGAAGTAAAAAAAACTGGAATGTTCAAGAAGTGATCATAGTGCCTATCATTTTATCTACCCTAGGTCTAGTACCCCAATCCCTGGTCGACTCCATTAAAAAACTCAAAATCAACACCAATATAGTAAGTAGATTGCAACACAGCGTCCTTCTGTCCTCAACCCACATTACCAGAAAGTTCTTGGACCTGAAATAGATTCTTCCTCCCAGCAGAACTTGATTTAATAATCCACTGCTGAGAGAAAAACCAACACAAGTTGAGAAAACTAAATAATAATAATAATAATAATAATAATAATAATAATAATAAATTATAGGAAATTTATCCTCAATGAAGACCTCCCGGACGACAAATGTAGAGTGTGCCATAGAACTTCGGAAACCATAGAACACCTTATGGGAGCATGCGCAGCCTTGGCAAACTCGGAATATCTCAAGCGTCACAACAATGTAGGAAGAATCGTCTTCAAAGCGCTTCTCCCCAACCTTGGAATAAAAGATCATAGTAACATCCCATATTACCAATACGACCCCCCACCAGTTCTTGAGAATGCTAATGTGAAAATCTACTGGGACCGTGAAATTAGAACAGTTGCTGCTAATAGACCGGATATCACCCTTCACTTCAAGCAAAAAGAAGTTTTTCTTATTGACATTTCTATCCCACTATCCCACAATCTACAGACAGCGTATCGAACCAAGATTGCAAAATATGGTGAACTTGCATTTGAAATCAAGAGGCTGTGGAAAGTAAAAAAAGTACAGATCTTGCCCATTGTGATAACAACGACTGGACTGGTACCAAATAACAAGCTAAGAAACATGAAACTCCTCAAAATTCCTGATTCCATAT
>NNCF01129519.1:595135-617111 GCA_002313205.1 Laupala kohalensis
ATAATAATAATAATAATAATAATAATAATGAGCATCTAATGAGACACTCAAAAGCAGCTGTGGAAACGAGTTACTCTCCCTGCATCATTAGGAGGAATGGACATAGTTGACATCCCACGACTCCATAGCAAGCAAATAGAAAATTTAAGACAATACTTCCACCAGAAACAAAGATCACTTGATATGTTTCGAGTCATATGTAAAGCCGATAACAACTCAAAACCTCTACAACTCTCAACCATGAATTTTGTTTTGCAATGTAAATCAATAGATGAACAGAAAGCAGATTGGAAATCAAAAACATTACATGGAACTTACGCTAATCAGCTGGAAAACGAGAAGATTGATAAAGAAGCAACTCATCTCTGGCTCAAAAAAGAAATTTTTTTTGGTGAGACAACAGGGTTCATGATGGCCATCCAGGACAGAGTTGTGCCAACAAAAAACTATCGAAATTATATTCTAAAAGAAGCAAATATAAATGATAAATGTAGAAAGTGCAAAAATGCAAAAGAAACAATAGAACACATAATAGGATCATGCCAACTTTTAGCAAGCACAGAATATACTAAGATATACAATAATGTGGCAAAGCTCCTTCTCTAACATGAGTCCGGAAATTTAATGAAAGTTCGCTACCATAAATATGTCCCTCAATCGGTTATTGACAACCGGAACATGAATATGTACTGGGACAGAGAGATTGGAACAGATGTTACTATACCAGCTAATCGCCCGGATGTCTTGTTGGTAAATAAAAGTAATCAGGAGGTGCATATTATTGACATAGCGATCTCACTCACTCACAACATCAGTACATCCTACAATACAAAGATCAGCAAATATAAAGACTTGGAGGATGAGATAAAGAAACTCTGGAGGGTAGAGAAAGTCACCATCCGACCCATAGTAATTTCAGCGACAGGAATGGTTTCAAAATCAACTAAGTTTCAACTTGAGGCTCTAGGCGCTGGAAAGTTGGTTATTGCTCTACAAAGATCAGTAATTTTGGACACATGTCATATAGTGAGGAAATCCTTAGGAGAAGAATTTGATTAAAACTAAGAACTAAATGAGAACAAATACGCTCGTTACTTGCTCACCGGAGCCGTGCGTGCGAGCCTAGCCACAACACCACCAGTGGCAGCTGAAAATTTTCCTCCCCGTGGGAAAAGTGTAAAATTCAATAATAATAATGATAATGATAACGATAATAATGTAGAAAATAAAAAAAAGTTAATAAATCCCAAACACATGAATACCGAGTGAGAAATTTAATTTGGTAAGTACGAACCCTTCTGACTGACCATTTTAAGAATATGTGAATAACCTGATATTATATAAGTTCACAATCAGTTCGATATTTCTGTTTTTTTGTTGAAATATAAACTTTCTGATTAGCCAAAATATTTTATATCCTCCAAAATAAATATTTTATGTAAACTGTACTGTATAGAATAAGTCTTCAATCGGAGGAACTAACATTTAAGACCATTTTTATTGAATGATATGAAAATTTGTGGATCAAGAATGTACTCCTTGATATTTCACAGTTTAACCAAATATTCGTGATTTTGGGTTTCCTTACGGTAAAAAGTAAATAAATTTTATTCTGAAAAAGAGAAGTGGAAAAGTACGTATCTCCAAAAGGAGAACAATAAACTAAATTATAGAAAGTATAGTGAAGAAAAGTAAAGAAGAGTACTAGAGAAAAAAAAACAATTCATTTTTACAATACTCTACAAATTGACTAATAGTTTTCTCATACGGAGCCTGGGTTGCTCTCGTAGCCCTCCTATAAAGAGCAAGTGAAACCATGGTACATAAATTGATTTAGCACGGTTATAATGGAGGAAGATGATGAGAATCGAGAGAAGAGCGAAGAACGGAGAGTGGAGTGGAACACGGGAAGGGACAGCATTAACTTGTCGCCAACAAGTCTGAGGAGGCGGCGGCATTGTATGAAAGGACGCAATCGTGATGCGATGGCGGTCTAAAGGAAGGTGCAGCCATGTCGCTTCCTCGGTGGCGGAGTTCGCAGATGCTTCTTTCAAGTCCTTTGGGCGGCGTCGTGCGCCTTTTCTCCCTGCGACGACGGCTGCGCGTGTCGTTCCCCCTCTCCCCGAACGGTAACGACGCACATCCGTATCACGCGGCGCGCAAGACGAGTCTCCGCAAACCTAATAACTGCAGAGCGGGTGCCGTTTTCACCTGAAGGACGAAACAAGAAATACAATGTTAGACTTGGAAAGGCTTTGGAAAAAAAAATTTTCCTGTCCCGCATCTCATAACCCACATGACCCTTACGAACACATGTCGCTGCCGCGCATGAGTCTTGAGGATCCCAGCGACCCCGACCGCCTTGGTGGGCGCTTCCGGCGCACGGCCGAGCACGCCGTGGATCGGACGTCATGCCTCCGCTATTGATCGACGGGAACAACAGAAACTGGCGGAGCAGGTCGTGCGCGGGCACGCGGCACCATCAGCGGCGGCGGTGGCGGGCAGTGCGCGGATGAAGGACCCGACGCCGGAGGCTGCGCGACAGCGGCCGCGGGGCGCTCGAAACGTGGGCGAAGTGGTCGGTCGCACGCACGGGCGAAGGGAAAGGAAAGAGGTGTGGCAGCGGGAGTCAGAATGACGCACGCGCCGCGCCCCTCTTCCGACGGTGCTGCCCCTAACCGACGATCTGCGTCCTCTCCTCCCCGATGCCGCCGCGGCCACTTGTTGCCTGGCACCGCGTCGTCGCGCTGCGTCGCGCCAGTCGCACGCAGCCACATGCCCATTCAGCCTGGCGCTACTGGGAAATCTGTCGCAACTACTGTGTTTGTCGCAATGCTGTGGATAACCGGTAAAGGCATTATTTGCAACGGGCTGCGACCAAGCAGTATGTTCCGAGGTTTCTTCTACGTGCGGGGTTTATCACACCCAGCACAATACTTTGAGTAAAAGAGAATCTGAAAAAAGGACAGAAATGTGTAAACACGTATTAGACGAGAAATTTTAAAAGCGAATTTTTCTTTCACATATTGGTTGCATTTTATAAAAATGTAATTAATTTATAAGCATTAAAATGAACTATGATTAATATTGTACCAGTGAATAAAATCCAGAAAAAATTACAAGTGCTAGCAGGTAGACTCCTACAAGCGACTTCGTGATCCCATAGTAAGAGCTACGCCATGGCGATTCGAAAGTTTTGTTAACATGCTAAGAATATGAATGACCGTCGAAATTTCGAATTCGATTCTTTTAAATTTCTTTTAAATTTAGAGAGGAGGGTATTTTCCTTTTGGCTATTGGCCTCGTAGGTTTTGGCTATTGGCCTCATGAACTTTACGGACGCTGAAAATGTTCGAATCAGTGATGACATGGTTGCACACCTTGAAAGGTTAATGCTCGAAACATGATCTCAAAATAATTATTTTATCACAGGTTTTAACGATTTTTTTCGTTGGGTAATGTTAATCAATAGTCGCAGGAATTCGATAAAATATTGATTTAAATATGAAATATAGTCAATTTGAAAACTTGATTCATGACCAAGAGTCATGACATTCTCGCACACCATTTTACATAAAGAATGAAAAATGAAGAGAATGCCAAAAATCTATGAATCAATAGTATATTCACAGCTATTGGTGAATGTGGAATAGAGGAAAACATTTACATTGTATTTAAATATTATTTTACAACCGTTTGTTTATGAAGGAAAATAACAGAAAATTTAAAAACTGCCTTTTGAGAATCATATTCCAAACGTCTGGCTTTGTGAGAAACATACTCGCAGGGGAATTTGTGAGTTTTCCAATTTTAGACTACTTGGCATCCCTCACCGCGATGCCATGGCGACGTCTCCATGACTACCTCTGTCAAGCGAAAGTCGCCCACAGATGCTAGTTCGTGAGTTCGTTCGCGTCAACAGGGTAAAATTAACGTGAAAGAGATAGCTCTTATTATCCATTATGTACGCCATCGCAAACTCCCACAACATGGAAAAATAAACTATGGGCGCATGCTTTTATATAATATACAAATTTATATAAACATATTGCATATTATAAATATTTAATTTTTACATTACGGTCTAAAATGTCTTTGGAACTAGTATTCGGCCAAACTTAAGAATATGGTCCCACAATGGTTCGAAAAATTAATTTATGTCATAATATTATTGCGGTTCCGAAAATATAAGCCGTATTCTTCGCTTTTCATATTTACGATAGTTATAAAGAAATATGTTCCGCTCTATTTTCTTCTCTCCGCCACCGTTTATGTTAGTATGTTAGGGTATGATAATAATAATATGGCTCGCGACAGCGAGCCATGAACAATTATAAACAATTGTTCGGTACAATCGGCGATGTTAGGTTTGTTAGACCCGGCGATTCCGTTTTAAGAAAATTTGTTGTAAGTGTGAAGATGGAGGCGATGGTGGAGGTAGCAGCACTCGCGGAAGGATATACGAAGAATAAGTTTAGGATAGGACGATAATGTTAAATTTGCCATCGAAAAACGGAATTTATTTTCACATAAAATGATTCAATTTGTAATTTCCGAGAACAAAGTCCCTTCCAGAATCATGGCAAAAAAAGCCGTTTTTCGATATCTCATCTGGATATTTTTCTACGGCGTTGGTCCTTATAGTTAAGTTGGTCCAAAAATTTAGAAGGAATCTAATGATACAATAAGTTAAAAATAGAAATGGGAAGAAAAAGGAGTTTAACGAACAAATTCATTAAACATAGTAGTGCTTATGTTGTATTCATTTAGATCACTGAGATATATGATCATCAAGAAAATTTTTATTCATTTTTTATTATGATCAGTAAGAAATATCACGCAGATAAGAACTAAGAAAGGTTTTTATGAGTTTAAAATTTATATATTTCCATCAATTCTTCATATTTATCGGCCACGAAACAATTATTAATCATTGTTTTAACCTTTATTGAAAATTAAAAATTCTATATGTAGAAAACATTGGCCCCAAATAAAAAAGTATCATTCTATTCAATTCGTTCCATTGAAATAAATAATAATCTGGCATTTCAATGAAACATAAGGAAAATATTAAAATTCTGTTAATTCCCATCAATAAATATTTTTACAATAAGGATATTTTTACGTTGAGGCTAAGTAAAAACATCAAAATTTTTACGCCATCGTATATATTTAATATCTGCTTCAGGGCTAACAGTTCATATACATTGTTCATATCATCCCGTAGCACTATTGACAATACTAGTTATACAATAATATAGGAATGAAAACAATGCGTTCGTGGTATACTATCTGTTAGCCCTGAAGTATGTACGAAATATATCGAAATGATGGCGTAACAAAAAAAGGAAGTTTACTTGGACGAAACATAAAAATATCCTTATTGTGTAGTATGGAGGCTGCAAGTATGATAAAAGATAAATATTTTTAATTGAAAACAATATAAAAGCTTAAGTAAATTAGTTGATTTGTTTTAAAACGATTTGTAACATACAACTATTCTGCAGTTACGAAAAATATTCTAATTAAAGAAGACAAATTATTTTTTAGTAGATGATTTCCAGCAGAATATGATTCGTGCTGGACGTCATTACAGCAAGATATGTGTCCGACAATTTTCTTGATTCGCCTTGGCTGAATGCACCAAATCCAAGTCGTGTGGTATTGAAAACAAAAATTAGTATTCCATTGCGATTTGACCTAGTTATTCATGAAACTGCTTATTGACGGTACTTAAAAACCAATAATGTGTTTTGATGATTGATCAATGTTTATAAATTTTTCAATTTTCAAAGGAATTGAAATTGTTCAGTTGTTTAGAAAAATGTGTTGTAAAATTACCGATTGATACTTCATAAACCGATAAATGAATTTCATATTCTTTAATTAAGTTTATCACACATTTCCAACTTCAAACACAGTCACATTATTTTAATTGTTCCACTCTACGGCCACATTGGTTCCGTCACAAGAAGCACTGCGCACATTATTTTTTCACATTCATGCTCAGGCAACCGTATGCAGAAGAAATAAAATTTTGATTTAGAGTAAAACATATTTAAATGAGCCTGAATAATGACAAATATATCTGTTTACGTTAGGTAACCTGGAAGCAATGACAGTGAGGACTGACAACGAGGATTTTTAATAACATTCTTTACGACATTTTATTTCGAATGACGTGTCATGAACATTACGTTCTGTACATAAAACTAATTAAAATGAATGAATATTCATTCCAGAAATTAAATATAGGAACGACAATATTTTATTGGGCGTTCTATTAACAATACCATTTATTTTTTCTCAAATTTGATGGAAAACATGAGAGTGGTCAAATTTTTTATCGGATCTTAAAATTTTGTCTCATTTAAGTATTACATTTTATGTATGAACGTCAATGTATTTATGTATGTTAATATTATTTATATATTGCGCGTTCACACCTATACGTTTTTAAGCGTTTTAACTATTCCTAAGTAAGAAGCATTACCTGGACATGCAGGGCTCTGTTCAGGCTGACTGTTTTTCTCGAGCTTCTCGTGGGAACATAATGGATGTTAACAAATTCAACAAGTCTAGTTGAGGCGGAGAGTGGTGGAAAAGGGAGTGTTCTCTTACCCACAGAAGCGACAACAACATATGAGATTATTGCGAAAAGAAAAGGCAGAGGTGGAAGCAGCACTGCGATTAAGTAGAACCTCCAGAGGCAAAGGTCACTCGGATTGCTGAAGGATGGCATGGGGTTCTAGCGACAAAACAGAATGAAGATCGGTTGTTCGACACTCTCATCGAAAAACATAATGCAATGAATGATCTCATTACATCAGCTAGGAATATCCATAATACAATCACAACTGACATGAAAGCGGCAATTTCCCGCTCTAATCGGATCATGAGGATTAAAGAACAAGCCAAGAAACAGAAAGCCAACTTCACTACTAGAATTATATACCTGGCACCGAATGGCCAATTGACTGAAATACCGGAATTGATTAAACTTGGAACTACCCCAACCTCAGTCACTTCACAGACACATGAGCCAATAAGGAAAGACGGCGTGGACATGGATGGAAATGAAAAGAACGTACCGCAATCTCAGCACAACTGCAACCATCGCTCACTGACAAAGGCACGACCATTGCCCACTGACAACGGTCAAGCATCCACGGC
Organism: Laupala kohalensis; assembly: GCA_002313205.1. NCBI lineage: Eukaryota > Metazoa > Arthropoda > Insecta > Orthoptera > Trigonidiidae > Laupala > Laupala kohalensis. The sequence continues at coordinate 602,309 of NNCF01129519.1, forward strand.
TGAACTGCCATGGGCGACGTGTTAAAAGAAACGTAGGAAAAAGCAAGGAGAGACAGAGCGAAACTTGAGCGAGAAAAAGGTAAGCCTTAAACCGGAAGCAATCCTTCTGAAGTGTAAGAACGATGGAACCTCATACGCCGAAGTCTTAAAATTAATGAAGGAAAAGGTCAGCAAGAATAACGTAGGAGAAAAGGTAAATAAAATAAGACAAACAATAACAGAGGAGCTTCTAATTGAACTGCAAAAAGGTTTCAAGGCCGAGGAAGTCAAAAAAGTAATGAAAACAACCTTGGGCAATAAGGTTGCTGTCGTATACTTACAGTAGATGCTAACCCTTGATATCAGGGAGATTGACGGGGACACAAATAAAGATATAGTGCGAGAAGCATTTGTAACTGCTTTGCCTCATGTCAACCCAGATGAGATCACTGTCCGAGCTTTGAGACCTGCTTACAGGGGTACTCAAATGGCAATTGTATCAGCACCGTGAGCAGCTATGAATCCCATCATGGCAACAGGAAAGATGAAAATAGGATGGGTCATTGCAAGGGTTCAGGAGAGAAGTACAGCCCCTAGGTGTATCAACTGCCCTAGTTTCGGACATACTTCTAGCACCTATAAAAAGGACAACAATGTGGCGAATCTGTGTCTGTGGCGAATCAACGCACCTGGCATCAGGTTATACAAACATACCTCGATGTGTGCCATGTGAGACGGTCAGAAAACCAGGCTGACACATCGCACCGGAAAGCGTGTTGCAATGCAAATGGCAAAACAAGAAAGAAGGACTCAGGTGAACACCAAAAATGGTATCCTTCCTCCAAATTAATCTCAATAGATGCGGCAGTGCTTAGGATCTTCTTCAGCAGACTGCGATGGAGAAACGAGCTAACATATTGATAATATCATAACAAAAGAAGAACCAAGATGATCCCACATGGCGTTCCGATATAAGAGATGATGCTGTAACTCAAATACTGCATGAAAATAACATAATTGCTGGTCAGATTGAGAGAGGTCAAGGGTATGTTAGATTAATAATAAATGGAATGGCAGTATATAGTTGTTACTTGTCGCCAAATAGATCAATAGAAGCGTTTCAAAGTAATCTTGATGAGCTGGAAGCGAGCATCAGATGTTGGGAGGGACCAATAGTCGTTGCGGGTGACTTTAACGCAAAATCATGGAGCATGGAAGTAAGGGATGAAAGAGGACGTGTTTTAGATAGACATGATTTCGCTGGAACTGATTACCATTAATCAACCAGGAGTGACAACATTTGAAAAAAGAGCATCCGTTTCTGTACTCGACCCAGCCTTCACAAGATCAACGATTATACCTTTCGTTCTTAATTGACATGTATTAGAGTTAGAGTCTAAGTGACCCCAAGTACGTATGTTATGAAATCGGCAGAAGGCGTTTTCACCCATCTCTGACACATTGCGGAGGTTGGGCAATCGACAAACTAGACAGGGAGACGTTCCAAGATTGTATTGAAGGTATCTCCACGATGAGCGAAATGTGGTCTGCACAACGCATGGTAGAATATTTTACAGCAGGAATGAGAAAAAGCATGCGATGTAGCCATTACACGTCGAAGTAGAAAACCCCCAAATCGCAGAGCGGAGTACTGGTGGACTACAGAGATCGCAGTGCTGAGGACAAAGTGCAATAGTCTAAAAAGAGTCGCACAAAGAGCCCATAGAAGGAACCAACAGACAGCGATGTAGGCTTCAGAAAATTATAAACTGGTAAGAAAAACTCTTCGCAATAAAATCAAACGACGAAAAGGGGAATACTGGAAGGAACTACGCGAACAAGTTCATCGAGATCCTTGGGGTACACTTTACAGGAAAGTGCCGGGCAAATTGCGTAAGAGTAATGGTGGAATACTAAAAGATAAAGAGTCTCTACTCCATATAGTAGTCTCGCTATTTCCAAAAGGAGAACCCACGACAACGTACTCAGAAATCAGAAAGGAGGAGGTACCACCATTCCAACTGAATTAACTAGAGGAGGCCGCAAAGTTAATGAAAAGTGGCAAAACACCTGGACCTGGCATACCGAATGAGGTACTAAAGATTACGGCGTTGCGTAGACCTGACCTGCTTCTTGATCTATTTAACACGTGTTTAAAAGAAGAATATTTTCCATATCCATGCAAAAGGCAAAATATAGAGCTCACACCAAAAGGGAAACAGCAGGATCAAAAATAACCATCTGCTTACAGACCTCTGGGAATGCTTGATAACACCGGAAAGCTGTATGAGAGAATGATTCTGAACATAATAGAATCATGCTTTGATGAAAATGGACGCCTTTTGGACAAGCTATTTGGCTTAAGGAAAGGAAAGTCAACTATGAATGCAGTTCACGAAGTCCAATTGGAAGTGACGAAGTCTAATGCGTCTAAATTACCATCTAGCCCTGGAGGTTATTGCGTAGTGATTACTCTAGATGTAAGAAATGCGTTAATTCAGCAAATTGGGAAAACATTTTCGCTCACTTGAAGGACATATTCTGTGGTACATACTGCGTGTTGAAAGTAGTTACTTGGAGGAGAGATGCCCCCTGGTACAAACAGATAATGGAACAGCTATCATAGAGCTATCGTTCGGAATTGGGCAATGGTCCGTCCAAGGAGGAACGTTGTGGAATAGTCAATACGATGACCTTCTTCGATTACATCTTCCAGAAGGGGTACAGATGGTGGGTTTTGTCGATGATGCAGCCATGATAGCAGTTGCAAATACCACGGAAGAATTGGAATGGAAATATATCGAAGCCTTGGAAACAGTTTTCTTGTGGATGAAGAGTAGAGACCTGGAACTCGCTCATCACAAAACAAGCGGTAATAATCACAAAGAGACGCAAGTATAACCTACCCCGTCTTGAAATTGAGAGACATTCCATCAAATTCCAGTAAAAACTTCGTTACTTGGGTATATGGATACAGGAAATGGAGTTTCCGGGAGCATATATAGAAGGCGAATGCCAAAGCAAGTAGAATTGGCACATCTCCACAACAACTAAAGCCAAATATCACCAGTCCGAAACCGGAAATAATGATTACTGCTGACCAGCGTGGTACGTTCAGTGTTACTCTATGAATCACCAATATGGGAACATCAAACCCATAAAGGAATAATTAAGAGATACATGGCGCCTGTGCAAAGAAAAATTGCTTTGAGAGTCAATTGTGGATATCGGACTATATCGATAGGATCAGTGTTCGTGTTGTGTGCCATTCCTTCCATCTGGTTGCAAGGAAAAGAAAGTGCGATAATATGGGAGAAGCAAAACCAAGGAAGCACGGATAAAGCTTTTCGACAGGAGATAAAAGAAGAAGCCCGCAGAGAGTTGAATAGGGAATGGCAAGCTGAATGGGACGCGTATCCGAAAGGACGATGGACGAATAGATTGATCCCTAAGATTGAAGAGTGATGCAAGCGCCGGCACGGAAAGCTTGACAACTACCTCACGCAAGCCATCAGCGGACATGGGTGCTTTGGGACATACTTGCGTCGTATGCACAAACGAAATAAACCAAGCTGTCAGAGCTGCGGAGCGGAACTGGACGACCCAGAACATGCAATTTTTGCATGTCCCACATATGAAAGGGCAGGCATGATAGCCACTACTAAAATGGGGTGTATTCTGCAACCTGATAACCTCATAACAAAGATTATAGAAACCCCGAAGAAATGGGAAAAAGTAGTGTGTTTAGTTCGGCACTTTATCATGAAGAAGAGGGAGAAGGAGGCAGAATTGCAAAGCGGAGAAGACTGATGTTCACAGAGCACATAAGAAGTGACTCTCCTGAACCCCTAATCCTGACACCTGAGCAATAGTTCGAAGGGCCGGGGGAGTAAGGAAAGTGAAACCATCGAGGGAATCCACAAGGATCATAACATGCCCCACTGAAGGAATGCCAACGCGGTTCCGATGGGGATCCTGGTGTTGAAGGGCCACTGGTGAGGATCTTGTTCCTTCCACGTCCACCAAGAAAACCACAACAATACATAGAAAACTCTTAGATTACTGTGAACCTCATGCGCCTACCGACTGCGCCATCCCGTTCGCCTCTCGGTCCCATCTATCATTCTCATTCAACTTGTGAAATCTAAAGACCTCTGAGGTGGTCTCGTAGAGACTAAACGCATGAGCGCGCTGAGCGCAAGGTCCCGGGTTCGAACCCCGGTCCCGTCTCCCATTTTCATTCGACGTAACATGATTAATCTGTTACCTGACGGTGAGGTTCACCGCAATCTAAGAGATTTCTATGTTTGTGAACCAGAAATGGAAAAATACTACCCAAATAAAGTACTTCCTAAGGGAGTCGCCTCAGATGAGGAGTTTAGTCTCTACGAGACCACCTCAGAGGTCTTTGGGTTTCACAAGTTGAATGAGAATGGTAGACAGGCCAGAGAGGCGAACGGGATGGCGCAGTCGGTAGGCGCATGAGCGCGCTGTGCTCAAAGTCCCGGGTTCGAACCACCCGTCCCGTCTCCCATTTTCATTCGACGTAACATGATTAACAACAATACAATTCAATACACTTCAAGGACTATCATTGTTTGGACATTCTGCGTATGTATGCAAATAAGTGGCAATAAATTTTATCAAGAAACTATAGTCCGCTTTTTTTAACTCACAACTTCCGTGTACCAACTCGGAGAGAAAAGTTTACATCGTCTACGGTCAGGTGAAAATTGCGACGTATCGGGATTTGGAAAGTGAGCTACCACTGAACCAGTCGCCACAACTCCCAAAGTCTGTACACAACATCTTGTGGTCATAGGAGAAGGTCCCGAGTTCGAATCCTGATCCGTCACAATTTTCACCTGATCGTAGACTATGCTTCAATAATTTATTAAGAAACCTGTATGAATGTGTTGTTAGATAAGTCATTTGGTAAGAAATCTACGGTAACTTTGTAACACTAGTGGACTCAGAACCGTGAAGATATTTTTAATTTATGAGAATATGTTTATAAGTCCGCACCCCTAGTTCATGTTCATTTGTTCTCAAACAACCCATTTAAGATCTTTGCACATTGTTTCTCTGCTTGTTACACACTAAAATGATTGTTTGCTGTGATCCTTATTACATTCAGTTAGCGGTTTTCTCCCTTAAATGGCGAACCAATTGCAGAATTGGTTCGTTCGCTGCTTCAAAATGGGAGAACACAGATTTGATACTGCTATCGACCGTGTTATGTGAAGTTTGAAGTTTTAAATATTACGTGAGCAAGTAGTGCACTTCATCAACTTTGTCGGGGATGAGGAATCATAATTGCTCGAATTTAGCCACTGAAAGAACAAACCTTAATGTAAATAAAAACTCATTTCTAGTCCTTGTTCGAATCATTTTCAGTGAAGCCCTCTATCCATCTGACTGAAATTGTGGCACAACACATTTTCCTTTAGTAGCAATGAAGTGTATTGTGAATTTGCAGGAACTTTCATTGAACCACACGCTGTGCGCTCGATCGTGAACAACGCAGTAATTTCATTTGCGTCGGACGCCACCATTAGGGGCCATTACGGACAATACACAAACTCCGAAAGGGTGGGGAAGTGTGTCTAGGAACATTGGAGGTGACTGAATCGAGGTGAATGAGTAGGATCTGGATGGAGTAGAATGAGTAGAGACGTCCAAGACAGAATATTAAAAAGATAACATTTTGAAAGGTGTGGATGAACGTAGTGACCAAGTTATGATGATACAAAAGCAATGAGAATTTTCATATAAATCAGGGAGAAGGGAAGAATGTGGGAGTAACTGTAACGAGCCGGCTAAAATTGCCGTAGATGTATTTGTGTTGTGAAGTCTTTTGAAGCCAAACGGTGTGTGGGCATCAGCTATGACTGCTGACGAGAAAAGGAGTTACTTGATTACATCGGCTGAAGTTTTGGCAAATGCCAAACGTCATGTGTGATCTAATTAGAATAGGATGAAGAGGGCAGTGAGTACGTCGCTAGTGAAGAGAAGAGATGGAAGCTCACGAAATGGCTTCATTCTAAATGGACATCTGCACTTCGAGACATTGAATGTGGCTGAGACCAACAAAAGCAGTACATTCGAGGGAAATCCGTTGGGATCCATCGAGAGGTGAGGGGACGAAGTGAGCGAAGAGGATCGCGGGGAAGTCACGGCATTGCCGAGATGGAGAGATCTGCTGCGAAAGAGACAGACGGATAGCAAAAAGAGGGAGGAGGGAAAGGCGGGCAGCGATGAGAGAGAGACGCATGAAGAGATGTCCATGCCTCCAGATCCGTCTCCTGAGACGGTGAGTGACGCTTCGCGGGCGACGTCGGCACCGGTGCACAAAAGAGTTGTATTCCGAGGTTTACGGAGAGCATTAGTTAAGACAGTACACGCCAGAGTTGAAAGCTTGAGGAGGATTTGTAAGATTTTCTTTCTGAGAAGGTTTTCAATATTTTGTGGTTGATAATTTGTCTTGGGAAGACAGAAAATGACGTAGGAGCAACTATAAGAGGACAATTATTATTATACTCTCTTTTTAATTGGTTCATTAAAATATATATTCGAGATATCAACTGTATTATGTTCTATAAAATATGTTTCTCAAGTGATTGTAGTACAGGGGATAAAGAGGCTATCCACCTTTATTTGAAGATCAGAAATAAATGTAAGAACATGCAGCTCCTTAAAAATTAGGATAAAATGTGAAAAGAGAAGACGTTTGACTGTATTGCACTTTATTATTGTTTTATTTTCTGTTCTGAAACGTTATTTTTGCATTCTTGTAAAAATGTCAAGTGAAAAATTGTTTGCTTAATGTACAATTCTTTTACAATTTCTCTATGTAGCATACAAGATGCACATTTGTCCGACACCGCCAACGCGTGGTTCGTTTACTGCGCAAGTTAAAATTTATGTAAGTTTATCATTTTCAAATTTTTCTTGTGCAAAGCTATTTCAAGGGCTTTCCACAACTTGACTGGATATTGCATTAAAACTACAACCGTTATTTAGCAATTAAATGTAAATTAGCTTTTGAAATCTTTAAGTTCGATTCATCTTTAAGTTCCAGAAAACTGTTAAGAATAAATTTGATTTTTTTTCTGTAATAATTTGCTACCACAAAATTTTAACTTGACGTCATATCTCATTTTAACTGTTTTTCCGTTAGCGTGTTAATAATTATCTTAAAGAAAATAAGTATTTCATTTATTTCGTGTTTTTTCTATTTTAAAATGTATACTTTATTCTTAATTCTTTCATTACTTATCTGACGCGACCGGAGAAAGCTAATGATCTCTAACAACAATGAATTATGTGAAACGTATTTCCTGTTTATGCTAAATTATCCATCATGAAGATTGCCATCCCGAATGAAATTGACTTATTTTCGACTGTTACGAGAAGAGGAATACATATCAGATTAAAACTCAGAAATGGACTCACAAAATTTTCTATCCTAATAATCAAAATTTTAAGATGAGAGTCCCCAGGTTTGAAATGAATTCTTTATAATCCAAATTTAAGGGAAACCTATCCTCTTATAACCCGTCTTTTCGAAAAATTTAAAGCACTTTGGTCGTCGTAAATGTTATCATTATGTAAATTAATGTGATTGTGAGGAAGAGCAGATTTATTGCAATAACACACATTTTAATCATATATAATTTGCCACTTTAGCGTTCTAATTTTACGAAATCACGGTTTCAACAATATTACATTATTATTATCATTTTCATGAACTTTTTGTACATCTTGTAGTTGGATTCAAGTGTTGGGTATTCCAAAATACGTCTCATTGTTTCAAAATTAGTACTTATTAAAAGATAAATTATAAATAATATACAATTTTGTGAATTGGTTGCAGAAATAGCAGGTCGATGAAGGATAAACTCAAAACGAATAACAAACATTGAATAAGTAGAACAAACATTTCAACGTCCATTATTAATTCACTTGTGCACTCAGAGGATCATTAAAAGCACGACTACATTTGTGATGAATTTTTAACATTATTGATGTTTATAGTATTTTAGATAATCCGCTTATTAAATCATTTTTGGTGACTAATTCTCATGAAGTATCATGTCTAGATTTTTACATTGTGTTCTATGGCCAATAAAATAGTATCTTATTAAAATCTTATTAACAATTTTTGAAGAAATAAATAAATTGTTGCGAGTTATAAGTTACTCTCGTATGAAAATATTCGATAAAGATTTATTAAACAAAAACTGTAACATAGTTTTTTTTGCCGCAAATGTTTCAATGCTATTACGTCATTCACGTAGTCATGGCTATAATTCATGGCTTGTGAAAAACACCCTTCCGGATAGGTGCGCCACACGTCGCTGTTCCGTGCGGGTTTCTATCTCCAATTGTCTCGCTTACGGTGGAAAATAATCAAACGTGTCTATAACCATTATGTCGTCAAAATATTAATGGTACCAAGTTTCACTAAACCCTAGTAGTATTTTATGAGTAAACGCTTTGTTGGGTTATTCTATTTTGACTTATTTTTTGCCGTTGTATCCATTCATTATTTCATTCATCCATTTGGAATGAACCACACTCTTCAAGTGAGACCATTATTGATAAAGTGTTAAAAGAAAAAGGAGAAACTGAAGTTAGACCACAAAGTATGGTGAGAAAATTGAAAATGATCCGGTGGATTGTAATATAGTACCTAGTCAGTAAGATAATGTAACATGTCAATAACTGTTATTTAGGGTGGATAAATATTTTTGTTTCCTCTCTTAGACTTGTTTTAACTTTCTGGTTTTAAAATATTTTAGATATTTTATGCATTTCTGGTCCTGGTTGGAGACTTACAAAATTGATTGAGGGAGTTTCATTTAGATTAAGAGATTTGTTACAGTCAAAGTTTTCTATTTACTTTCTTTTCTTCGAATGCATACTTAATTTGAAATTACTTTTCAATAACGAATTTATTAAAACTTAATTCTGTCAGTATATCATTGTATTTTAGTTAATACATTAATTATTATATTTTTTTTGTTAGTAGAAGGGTAATTCTTTGTATAATCGGCCAAAAACAAAGTCGACCATCGCGAATTTCAACAAAAACATTTTTTTCTAGTTAATTACGTCGAAAAATGAGGTTTATGCCCAATCATTCCATATTTTTGTCATTTTTTTACCATTGAATGAATCCAAGTCTGTTTTGACATAAATCAAGCGTATATGAACAGCAAATGCAAAATGCTTAAAAAGTAATCTCATAAATGCTTAAATAAATATGCTTAAAATTACAAACATATTGACATTCTATTAGTATTATAACTCGCAGCCAACTTTTTATCTTATCTAGGAACTTTTGCTGAAATTTTTGAATCCGTCTCTGCCTTAGGGCCCTTGATCGGAATTGATGGGATGGTCCCTTGCTTGCTTCCGGAGAGTAAATTAGTTTTTTTCCCTCCACGTGGTCATACGCAGTTTGTACTGTTTTTTGACAATAAATTTATTTATTTAAAGATAATTATAGTGTTTTATACGGAAAGTTTAGACTACATTCCATTGTTCTCATCCATATTATTATATTATTTTTGTCAAACAAAGACCATTTTTGAGTTCTAAAACGGGAAATGCTACTTTTTTTCAAAATTAATTTTCCAAAATACAATATCACGGATTTTCTCGGTTGTTATTTGAAAAATACCCAAATGCATCGAATTTTCATTGGTAAAAATTTAATTCATTTTTTCATAATTGACAGAGTCAATGTAATTGATATAGTCAATTACATCGAGGTATTATATATCACAATTTATGTAGTTTTTCATAATTCATTATTATTAGTCTTATGAACTCCATTCTTAAGTAAAACTCAATTGACTAGTAATGTTGTAAATTTTTACCTCCAACTGTCAAAGGTGTTACTTGTATTCCCGTTAACATAAGTTTGAAATTCTAATGGATTGTACACACATTATGAGTGAGCTCCTGCAGCATCAACTAACACGCATCGTTTTGGTCACAATTGCGCAAATTTCGAAAAAGAAACTCTTGAATCAGGAAGTCGCATATTGAAAAGATGATGAATTTCTTTTAATTCTTCATTATGTTTTTCAAAGACACATGTGATAATCCACAATGATTTCTTAATCAACGAAGAATGCTTTTTAAGGATCACAAACGCTTTTCACGCTTTGCTCAAATAAGTTAAAAACACTTTTTCGTGATTTGTTCACACTGAACTACTCTCAGTTTTTGATCTATATTGAAATAAAAACAGTTCTTGTGGAAAAACTGTCAACTGTCTTGTAATTTTCTTCTTGCAAACAAATAGTTTTTAAATTTCCAGTGAAATTAGTTTTAAGCTTTCCATAAAATTGCAATAGACTTCATTCTTTTCAACAAATCTATAACAATGACTTTTTAGACCAGAACGAAGACTTACTTGAAATTTCTTCATTAAAAGATAGTAGTTATTGTTAGCTCTCTTAACTCCTACCTAGCAAATAAAATGAAAAAATATGGCAAACGTAAGAGTTCTGAAGTATTGAACACAATGGTTACAAGTGAATTTTGCTGATCCCAGAGTTCCAAGTGAAGGTGATGTTTCATTTTGTTACATTTTTTATGCTTCAGAAGATTCATATAACACCATTAAAATAGTTGAATTGTTTGAGTTATTTATTAAAACGTGTCAAGTTAGATATGGTAGATTTTCAAAGTATTAATTCTTTTTGTAATTGCAGTATAGGAAACAATACATAAGAAAAATCCTTATTTGCTTTTATATTATTTTATTCTGTTATATTATTCTCACTGGAATATGAATATTAAGACACAAGATAATAGAATGCACTTTATTGATAAATCTGGGACGGTTTTATTTTAAACCGGAAACGACGATACAAGAAAGAAAAAAGAAATGTAAAATTCCATAGTTAAATTATTTATACAGAGAAGTTGAATTTCATGTTTGGAGTTGTTTCTATGTGTACGAAAGAAGTCTTTAGGCTGGTACTAGCGGTTTGTACGAACAAAGCCATTCAATGTTGAGTCTGCAAACTGTCTTACCTTGCTGAAGCCTAAATATAACTCTACATGTTCTACTATAAAAAATAACGTAAATTTATTTAGTGGTCGAGGATGCAAGGGAGAGACAGTGAAAGATGACATATTTATATAAATATAAATTCGAGAAAACTGAGTTCTGGAAATGAGTGTCTATCCCGGAAAATATTTGGTAATTAAAATTATTATTAATGAATAGTATCGAATACAAAGGATTAAGCGGCTATTCAGCTGTATAATATCTGACGCATACAAGTTGGTATCTTTCCCATTGTTGGGTAAACATTATCCGGAAGAGTATAAGCTGGCACAAATCATTTTAAGGGAAATAACACGCACTTGAGACTAATTGCTGTAGAAGACAAACTAATATGTGTTTTTAAAAATGGATGATTAAGACAGAAGAAAACAAGAAAAAAGAAATTAAGATAATTAGACAATATTAAGACAAAATAATACCGAAATGAGAATTGAAATAACGGATTATAGACACTGTTTGGCTGGGAAGACAAACTAATAGACATGTTAGAAATACTGGGAAATAAGAAGGTTGGCGATGAAACAAATGTGAATATAAGAATAATGAACTACCATATTATGGACAACTAGTGAGAGGAGGTAAAATAAGTCCACGAATTCAATATATTGGAAAGTAAATAAAGGAGGACTATGCTTCTGAGAATTGTAATACAAACACAACTTAGAGATAACAAGGTAACAAACTAGTACAATAAATAGGACCCCACTAATTCATTGGCAGGGACGAGCAACGCATCAACTGCTAAGTGGAGTAAATGTTGTATGAAAAGAAGAGACTGATGAAACACTGTTACAAGCCCCCACCATTGATTGGCTATTTTCATATCGAATGGTTTTTACCGAACGTTGTTACTTACGAATTATTCGCTATAGAATTGTTGCAGTGAATCGTCAAAAATTAACTTCGCATGGGCCATTTCTTCTCGCTCGAAGGAGATAAATACGGAATGCTTATTTGATCCACTATATAAATCAGAAGACACACTTTTAACATCTCTAGATGGTCTGAAAAAAAATTAAAGTAAATTTTATCTTGCAGCACAGACCTAGCTTGGTCAAGGGCGATGCAAATTTAACCACCCCATTTTACTTATCAATTCAATCAAATTGGGAATAACTGCAAGGAAAACGAACTACTCGATTCGACCACCAATATGGTAAGTTGCGGTGCAAAAAAGAGACCGTCCGATGTGAAATCATGTTAGTAATTTACTACTAACTACGTTAAGCGTTAAAACACGGTAGTTTCCACGTCGTTCTTAACTACTAAAAGAGACTCTAACGCTTCTTTGCCGGACAGTCTAAATCCTACCTTATGAAAGAAGCTCTCATTGCCAATGCTTGTTGTCTCTTTCTTAGTTCCAACACAGTGCTCNGCGTGTTGTCTCTTTCTTAGTTCCAACACAGTGCTCAATTTTCGTAATATGCGGTGTAGTGGAACTCATTGTTTAATTGATCTTTTATCATAGATTTTAAGAGAACGCCCTTTCATCCTACAAACCTTCCAAATTTCACTCTCACAAGCACTCTTGCAGATCTTCCAAAAATGTAAAACTAACCTTATCCATTGATGTCATCTTTTTGAAATTTAGAATAGAGATTCTCTCTGCGTGTCTCCTGAAATCTCGTAGTGAGGTGATTCTTCAGAAGACTCGAAATCCGATCTCAGACACCCACTTCCGTGTTCTCGTTCCTCGGCTAATACCGTTCCTAATATCCGGGATGAAAGCTCTTCAATCCGCTCCCTATTTATTCCCATCCCTAACCTTTTCTCCTGTCATACACATATCTCGGGTAAATGTTGAGATAAGCTTCTTTAAGATGGCTTCCTGAAAGTCAGTTAGCGCCTTTTATTCTTAAAGTGTATGAATAATGGGTAATTATATGATGGAATCTCAAATTTAGTTGTTGGTAACTCATATGGGTTGCTCATTTTATATATTATAACTTCCTATGTCATCAGTTTCCAAGGAAATTTTGCGGTAACCTATATATTTAACCCTTGAATAATCGAATTGTCTCTACTCAAAACTCGATTTTGTATCTCAGCACCCAGTGGTGCAAGAATATTTTAATTTATCGTCCCCATATCTATATTGTTCTTTACTCTATCGATATTTTCAATATTTTTTTAATAATGTTTCATCATTTGCCTACATTTGAGTTAGACATAAGGAATGAAAGAATATAAAATCAATGAAAAACAAAAACTTTTTCACCGAATAAAAGAACTCGCCGAAGTCTGTGAGAGTATTATCAATGACTCAAGCTCAGTGTTAAGATACTTACTCTTCAATCTACAGTCTGACCTTACCTGTTTCTCATTGTGCTTCCGGAGCCACCTTCTTTGCAACCCCATTTACTTGCATTAACTCTCCTTCCCAAGCAGAGTGCTCCACTCACCTTATGCAATAATTTAATATTCCTTCTGTAGTTTTCCACACAACTCTCGTCTTCAGACCATATTCTTTTCTATATGCTTCACTTTTTCATTTTCTTCTCTACTAATTATATGACACGTCTCTTTTCCGCTTGGTTAAGAATATTTGTGACAGAAGGGTTAATCATTAATTAGTATCTTTTCATTGTACATTAGTGTAACCTTTTGCCACAAAATTTCTTGATCTGGAGTAATAAATGAATCAAACTATCACAAAGAAAAAGACAATTGATTTGCATATCAAACAGTTAACAAGTTATGAATAAAATTCAATAAAATGTGTATTTATTACTTGGTGAGCTGATATTACAACCATATTGATTTGTGTCGGGAACTAATTACTTCAGAAGTTCAGGTGGTGTGTACCATAAGCTGAGCGTACAATAAAAAGATATGTACCCTCTCCAAATTTTCCTGTTGCCAAATAATATAAACGGCAAAAACTAAATTATTACAAAAACAACTAAAATATAAAAAAACTGTTGAAAAACCAAAGGGTAAATAAATAAAGCTAAATAATACAAAATAGAATACCTACAACCAGAGTATCTTTATACGTTGAACCAAGGAAAAACAAGGTTTACGGCATACCAGTACATGGTTTTCTCTCTTACCTCAGGTCCTCCATCGGTTTTTCCCCAGCTGACATGTCTCGGCAGTTCCTGTTACATTTGTTTTCCAAATTCTGTTTTCTCATTTTCCTCACTCAACACAAATATTATATCAATTGCCTTATTTTTTTTTCATTTTTTAACAATCATAAATCTGACCTTTTCCTTCTTAGTGGATTAAGTCGTACACTTATCAACAAATTTTTTCATTGCTAAATTTCTGGTCGTGTACCCATCGTACAACATTCCACGACGCTGTCTCCACACTAATCAATCGAATTCTTATACGCCATCTTATTACAGCACCACAGTTAGGAGTGCTGCAGAATTTAATGGAGAGAAGATACTAGGAACAAAAAGCGGGTGAAAAGATGATAACATGAACTTTTAAATGGATGACAAACTCGTAGGGAACAAAGTAAAAAGGGAAGAAAAACATATCGTTAGATAGAAAATGTAACATTAATCACAAAAAATAGAAAGTGATACAGAATCAATCCATATGTTAAGGGATTCTGAACAGGCCACGGAAATATTAAGGAAAATTTAAAACGCATTAGGAAAATTGAGGAATGACAAAGCGAATTTGAGGAAGAAGAAGAAACGTCTCAACATATAATGTGGATTAATTATGTTATGTTGAATGAAAATGGGAGACGGGAAAGAGATTCGAACTCGGGTC
>NNCF01129521.1:17510-57398 GCA_002313205.1 Laupala kohalensis
ACACACACACACACTTCTTCATTGAGGTATGTAATTTGTTGATGTTGATGAAATTATGACTTAGAATGTATGCTCATTGCGTGCATGCGTGTTTTGTTGTGTAGCCCTGATGGTTAAAATAAATACTCGGAACGTTGGCGAAGTAACAAAATTGTGTTATTTATTTGTTGGTCTAAGGCCCAATTTCACCAAGTCTGTTTAATGCCTCAAACGAAATTTTCTGTGCAGTAAATCATGATTATCGAAATGCATGTTCCACCAACTTCGATTTACGAGAAAATCGCGATTTACCCTTAAACGCTCGGGGAACCCCCGATTACCGGCGCAAATCGCGATTTTCTTCAGTACTGCAAGAAATAGGGTGTCCATTTTGTTTGTTTGCTCGTGGTTCGATTTATAGGTTATGTTCAGTGGTCGCTGTTGCGTCAGGTGACCGTTGGTGGCGCTGGTGAGCAACAAGATGCGATTTTTCACCTGTAACCCACAATGCCTGCAAAACTACTACCAACCTAAAGAAATCTTCAGAAACATTGATTAACATAATAGACGATTTGTTTTGCTTGGTGAAACGCATAAAATGTAATCGCGATTCCATTTACGTAATCACATTTAAGGAAATCGCGATTATTGTACATTTGATGAAATTGGGTCTAAATGCAAGAATATCAATCCTCAGCGTTTTAACGCTAATGTTAACAAAAACATCGTGATCATTTTTTTTTTTTCATCTGAGGGAGTAGAGCAATGTGAAGTAGCTATCGAGTAGAAGAATCTGCCTGAAAGAAAGTGTAGTGTGTCTGCTACCCAGCACCTTCGAGACTTGAGACGCTCCCTTGCGGATATCCGTGGGAGGTCGCGGCGAAGGCCGCCCACGCTGCGCCGGCGTCCAGGTGTGACGACTCCCACGGCGAGGGTCCATGAAACAAGATTCACATCCAAAATGCTTCAGAGAAGGAAGGAAGAAGTGTTTTATTACGATTATTACGAATGCAAAATTATATGAAGCCGCGGACCTAAAACAAATTTGTTTGGACCAATTATGAACCAAATCATCGGGATTAAGGTATTCTATGCGCGTTGACTGAAGTCAAGTTTCCAACTATTCACGAAACTTGGAAATGTTCACTAAAGGAGTTCTAATTAATTAATAATTCGTTTTTCTGATTTTTATTGGTGGATGAGAACAATTATTTTGTGATTTTAAAACTTGATAATTAATTTAGACTGTCGTTTGACTCCTTTGACGAGGGTCGCATTGTCTTAAGTCACGTGATGCGGCTGCCATTTCCGTTAGAAAAGTATTTTCCACAGTTTTTGGTGAATTAATTCTTCAAAATACCCCTTACGGTATGGAAATCTTAACGTCATTGCATCGTTCCTATTTCTATTTGCTATATTTTGGTAGGGTTTTTTTTTCGCTATGTTAAGCTGGCACTTTTTCCAGAATATTAAAATAACATGGACCCGCGAAAGCCCGTAGTAATTTAAAGTCAACGTAAGGGTATGAAAATTCATCGCCACTGGACGGAGAACGGTTCATTGAAAACATTTTTTCGGGGGTACTTAAGCGCAGTCGCTCTGACGCAAATGATACCTTAAATAAAAGCGTGTAATGATCCGTGGATCCGTGTGACCGAGGTTTCAGTGAGTCATCCGAGAGAGTTGGTCAGCGTGTGTTTTCGTGTCCAGGGGGCAAAAGCCAAGGCGGAGTTTTGGAGCTGCCACACTCACTCTCCGTGCCTGCTCCGTGCCTGCTCCGTGCCTGCTCCGTGCCTCCCCGCTCCGTCCCGCTCCATTTGTCCCAAGGCCACCTGCACGAGAGCTGCTCTCGAAGCTGCCTCCGCTTTCGACCTCTCGAATCGAAATCAGTCGCTCACTCGCTCCGAGAGATGACGTCATGAGAACTTTCTTCTTCTCCCGCGAAAAACTTGCTTTGGATTTCTTCTGCGTTCAAACGATTTCGTACAGAAATAATTGGGTGGTTTCGAACTCTTGAATTTTTTAACTGTTAAAGCTATGTTACGACTCCTAATACATAAAAGTGTTTGAGTTAATGAAAAATAGTGTTTGAGTTAAGAAAACACTAATTAGACGAAACAGTTTCGGCATCCTGCTTTCCTCAGCCCCATAGTCTTCTCTCTTCGGATGACGTTGACCGATCGTTTGATGAAGGAAAAACAAAGTAGGAGGCGAAAAATAATAATTTTTTTTTTCATTTCTTTTGTTCAGGAACTTTAAAACTTTTTGATTTATAGAATATGAGAATTATATATTTAATGAGAAATTTTCATTTCAGTCGTTTTTACGATATAACAAAATGGAAGAGTCCCACGTCCACATTTCATAAGAACTATCATAAGAAATAGTTTAGCTTCTTTGATGGATAACCGCCCTCCTTCTGGTGCTGTACTCGGAGAAATTGTTTCATATATCCCTCCAAGATTGAGAGAATGTTATGAGGAATTTTCAATCTCATACACCCTCTATGTAACATCAATTCTAGATTTATTTTATCACAATTGCCTGAGAAAATGCTGAATGAACCTTAGTAAACGAAACGAATAGTTAAGAACTCTAAATTCTTTGGATTTCATTCCACTCTTGGGTTATAATGTTCTTCAAAGCCATTATTTACGTAATCTTGCTTGTACGATTCGGTCAAGTAGATTACAAGTTCACAGGATTCATCACTCTGGGAGAGACATGAGTAAGCTTCACAGCCAACAGTTATGCGAGTGAAGATTCACATCTACTCATTAGCAACAAATTTTAATTGTTTTTCTGCTATTGTAATTCGTCAATATTAACCCTACTTTC
Organism: Laupala kohalensis; assembly: GCA_002313205.1. Lineage (NCBI taxonomy): Eukaryota > Metazoa > Arthropoda > Insecta > Orthoptera > Trigonidiidae > Laupala > Laupala kohalensis. Next base: position 20,328 of record NNCF01129521.1, read on the forward strand.
CATTTTAGTTGTAATAATCCGTAAGATGTGTTCTTCGAAATTTCCAATAATTTCATCGATTACTTCTTCCGATTTTCATGCAACTGACATTTCAAGTAATTCAATTTGAATTGTATAGATGTGTCAGATAGTGAGTGCTTTTGTCTCTCATTTTATGCGCCCTTGCCAGAATGTCGGACTGGTTAATCAATCACTTATCTTTTGGACCATCTTTTCGTCGTTTTTCATTTATATCTGGACTACCGTGATTCTTCTCCTTGACAAGAACCGGATATTGATGATCACTTATCGCTTGTCTCCAATTTCCGTTTGCGCGCATCTGAGTGAGTTTATTGCTGTTCTCGTGAGCTGGCTTTATGCACGCCCCTTAACTTAATCCGTTACTTATTAAAAGTGGTTTCCTTGAACACTTATTCGTTCCCGCGTTTTTTCTTATGATAATTGAGCAATTTCTGTCTTTCCGTCTTGTCGACTTTACGCAATAAACGCTTCAAATACTATCGTGTAAAATTATTTCAAAACGATTAAAAAATCAGTCGAATCAAAAGTTCGCAGTACGAGTCGTCGAGCGCTCGTAGAAGTGGGTGAAGCCAAGCGAAAGGCGGAAAGTACGTGTTCAGACATTTTTAGATATCGTATCATTAGCCAAGTTAGAACAATTCGTGGATTACATGCTCTTTGTGCCAATTGAGTGACATCTCGCGATTGTTGAGCTTCCGTGAACAATTTTTTTCAAACCTCGTAGGTCCATTCACATTTTACTTCTTTGAGTTTAAAAAAATAGATGAAATGGTTGGACATAGTATGACTGGCTTAATTAATTACAGACTCCTTTATTGATTATACTGGAATCTACGAGGCTGCACTTCCGCTCCAGAACAATTTACAATAACTTGACATTACGTAATATTCACGCCATCGACCCAGATATACAATCGATACACGGTCAACCTGTGACGTCACGCGATCAATCGACCGACCGACCAACCGAGTCTCCAAAAAGGTGAGCCACGAGAGTCTCCAAATAGGCGAGCCACGACATGTGGACACCTCGCTCTCTGCGAAACTCGTCCGAGGAGTCAACATCAAATCTGATTTAGTTCTCTCATCATTCGGGAAGCGAGACGACGACGACTTCCCTTTTCAGTTTGTACCAGACGACAGCTGGGGGATTTATCTTCAACCTGAAGATTATCTCGTGAGGGCATCGACACGCCGTTGAATCGCCACGTGATAACCACTCAGAAATTCAGCCTCAAAACCGTCACCTCGACATCGACCCAAAGCCATCATCTATGAAGGAACGGATCGTCTCACCTCATCACAGTATCTCACCTGAACTTCACTTTTGTAATCTTTCATTATTTTCAACTTTCATGTTTCGTGTCATTAAATTGTTTGTTGGCAGTCCAGTGTTCATCCTCAGTCTCCTTCATCTACCTTTCTCATTTTCCGTAATTTGTGTGCACAGTACGTTTGTTGCAAATGAGATATAAAAGTTGCTGAGAACTTAACGCGAGTGAACAGCATGACGTGTAACAGATGGTGTAAGTTTTCTTATTCTTATATTGGCTAAATCTTCTCCCAACCTGGATCCAATAAGTTTTAAACGTCTCCCTCATGGTCGGTATGTATTTTCAATTCGTCAATATATTGATGGTCTGAGGTTGTATATTGAAGGATTGTCAATCTGAAAAATATCGAAGCCCCGGATTGACAGTTCCCAACATCCTTCAGTGATATTGAAGCTTCTTGAATGAATATTGCAAGTGTGACAATGGCATTGACAATATTCAGAGCGTAGGCCTCGTTCGCAAGAACGTGAGCCTCTACGTAGTGCTTTTTCTTCCGGATGAAAGAAGAGAACGTAAGAGCAACTCGCATCACGTGCTCTCGGATGGGACTCGGATTTTAAGACATAATAAGGAATACAAAATAGGGATTTAATTATACTACACATGTAGAGTTGATGTAAGAGAAGGTTTTACGTCCGTCAAAGCAACTACGCTCAAGTACCCCCAGAAATGCTTTAAATTGTAGTTTGAACCATTCCCTATGTAGTGGCGATGAACTTTCGTACCCTTACGGCGCAAAATTTAGAATTATTTGACTTTAAATTATTGAGGGCTTACTTGGAGAAACTTTCGCTTAGGTTTTTCTGATATCCTGGCAAAAGGACCGGCTTAAAATAGCGGAAAAACACTCTACCAAAACATAGCAAATGTATATAGAAACACAATGACGTTAAGGATTTCATACCTTACGGGATATTTACAAGAATTATTCCCTAAAAACTGCGGAAAATACCGTTCTGACGGAAATGGCAGAAGCATCACGTGACTCAGGCAATGCGGTCCTTGACAAAGAAAAGGTCAAACGAAGGAGTCTAAGTTTATTATCGAGTTTTAAAATCACATAGCAATTGCTCTCGTTCAATAGTAAATTTCAGTAGGATGAATTATCAATTAATTATAACTGTTTTGTTCAATATTTCCAGGTTTCATGGGAATACACGTGAACGTGACTTCCGCCAACACGGACATAATACCTTAAGACTTCCCCCCCCCCCCATAGACTCTCCTCCTCCTATACACAGTCAAGCGGCGGGTGTTCCGTGTCGAATCCAATGCATCTCACATATTCCCATCTCTCACTTCACGTATCTTCGAAGGTTATAAGAACAAATAAATTCATTGCCAAAAAAAAGCAGTTTCGAACTTTGAATATCCACGTGGAGGATAGAAAACTAATTTCCTCTTGGGGAATAAGCAAGGGACCATCCCATCAATTCCAATCAGGGGCCCTAAGACATCGGAGGACGTATCAGGCCCAATCATGGCGCATACAACCCCGTGAAATAAGAATAAAAATAGTTAGCTGCGTCATAATATCTACAGAATATCAACCAATTTATATTTAATAGAATTTGAAAATTTTTGACAATAAGTACTAATCTAAATTACTCCGAAAAGTCTGCTAACGTACCGTAACTCAAAATTGGAGATTAATAATAAGAATAGTATTAATGAGACTCTGTTGGTCCTTCGCCGTAGTCTCTTCCGAAGAAAGAAACGCAGAGAAACCCGCGGCCTCTGAATCAATGGAGATCCCATATGCCTTGGCAACACGAGGGCGTCCATCCTCCCATCCTCCCGTCAGGAGGGGACGAGAGGAGCCGTAAGGAGGATATGACGTGCGACTCTGCCCCTCGTGGGGGCCTCGCGTGCCCCAGCGGTATCTCCGCCCCCGTCTCTACTTTTACCGCCTCCTCTCACCTCCTCCTGCTCCTCCTCTCCACTTTCAATCCCTTCCCCACTCCCGCCCTACTCGACTACCTTCTTTCTTTCTCTCTCTCTCTCGTACGTCTTTCTCACCACCATACACGGAACAACTATAATTCGCACGTCCAAAAGCTCTCCTAGCCATGTTGCTTTACTCAGAGAAAATGCAAACTGACAAAACGAAAACATGGACATGAACAGGACCTAAGCACTGTTATTAGTTTCCTGGGAAGAAGTAGCCGTTAATTTTCTCCAATGTGGTCATAGCCAGTTTGTAACTTTTCTGTTGACAATAAATTATTTATTGACTCGTTGCCAGTCTAACTGGATTGATGTTGGTACAGAGCTTGCACTCAATGTAGCCAACGTTTTTACATCGCCATCGTCCATAAGAGTAATGATAAGTATACCTCTCGTTATGTTGGCAGTACTTTCGTATTTCGTTCAACATAAATCTATCGCCAACATCGACCATCTATTCAATTTACTTGCTCTTGTGGCGCTATTCTGTTCTTTCTGGAACGAATATCACCTTGTTTCTTAGTTTGTTGTGTTATTAATTTGTATAATTTTTTTTTTACCGAAAATGGTCGCTTTTGCGACTACTATTACTATTTATTCGGATAGTACTTAAATTCTTAAAAGTTGGCAGTTTGTGTTGGAGGGCTTTGAGTGCTTTTCTCCACCTTCAGTCTCCTTCTCTTCTCTTCTCAATCATCGAATCCACTTCAGTTTCTCCACAGTCTCCACTCTCTCCGTTTTCATATTTGTTTTTCCTCCTACTAAGAATTTTAATTATCTGACGACTAACCAAAGGACTCGGACTAGATTTACATTTCATTTGATATGTTGTCAATTAATATTGTATCCCTCAATTACTCCCCGACCGAGAAAGGATTTACGGTGTCATTACACCTTTACAAACGTTTAAGGGAAAAACATTTTTTGGGGTCCACCGATTGATAAACATGATGAATTAAGGACATGAACGACATGTTATCGTTTAAAAAAAAACTGTTTTGTCCCCGTATTGTATGGAATACTGCGACGTATTTTATTTGGCAAAATATTCCCCCTCCATCACTGATTCAGAGGAACCATCGGTCCATTATAATTTCGCGTCCTTGATAGAGGAACAGTTATACTTTTTATTTCTGACGGAAAAAGGGTATTCTTCTTGAAACAGACTTTTAACATCTGTAACAGTTTATTATCAAATATCGGCTTAAAGCTGGAAGTAGGATGAAAATATGACTTTTAATAATCGTGACAAACAAACAAAAATACACTATCAATTGAGACCGATGCAGGTGTTGCTTGCGTGTTTGAATCACGGCAGAAGAAGGAAAAGAAAAAGAGCTTAAAGATGTAAGAATGTTTGTCAGTGAGTAAATTTGAGTCTCTTGGTGTTGCGTTATTGTATGTTATAATACATGCAAGTACTATATTATTTAAAAAAACACCACTTTTTGGATTCCATTCCACCTTCCTCACTTCCTCATTCTTCACTTCTTCCGTGCCCTTCGTCTGCATCAACTCTCCTTCACATCAATCCTCTCACGTCCTTTGGTTCTTTTCTTCGTCGTTTCTTCTTTCTGCTTCTTCGTCTCCGTCGTGTTCCTCGTCTTCTTCAGTTTATCTCCCACTTGTGAGGGAACCGTATTCCCTTTCTGACGTTTCCTAAATAAATTTCAGCGGTGGATCGATTATAGTTTCACTTTCTTGAAAGAAATCTGCAGTTAGTCCCCATTCAACATTCTAATTACATTCTTACCATTAATTATGTTACGTTAAATGAAAATGGGAGGCGGGACCGAGATTGGAACTCGGGACCTTGAGCTTAACGCCCTCATGCGCTTACCATCCCGTTCAGCTCTGTTATCGATTCCAGGCCAGCAAAAAATGTATCACACGCTATTTTTTTGATAATTAAGGAAGCTATAACGGACATGGACTGGATATGGGTTATTCTACAGAAATTGGGAAACATATGACTCAATTACCTTATCCAATTATGTTTGGATTTTTACAATTTTTTACATTTTTTTGGCTGCACAGCATATTGATGCAAATTAGGTCATGTAGCTTCATCAGACTCAATGTGCTTTTGTCGGCTGTTTCCTCACTCCTGAGCTGCAATCTGATAAGTTACCGAATTTGGGAGAACTGCCAACCTACGCAATTGACTCCCCCTATGTCGTACATTACTTGACATAGTGATATTTTTATCTTATACGTTGTATTCACTACCACCAAACTTGACAAAATACCTCTAGGAGGGCCTGCCTTAAAATACTCTTTGTAGTGTAACACAAAGTTAACATCAGTTACAGGGTTTTGTGTATACGTGCCTTGAAACACCACGCGAGTCCGCCATCTTTGTTATTTTTTGTGTCCAAACTCTCGATAACTTGAGTATAAAGATGGTCTCACGGGAGCGGGTGATGTGGCGGCACCCCTGTGGGCTCCCACCGAAACCAATGTAACCTGCTTTATTTCCCAATGATACCAGTAATTTTCTGTCCTCACGTTGGATCACGTTTGTGCGCAAGAATCCTAGGAAGATCTTACATTTTATGTTGACTTCATTATCTTGACATATTTTTTTAATGCATGCGAAACATTCATTTATATTTCTTATCAGTCATTCAATCACTGTTCGTTGAATCCGCGTGTTTTTCCGAATTTATTTGGAATCTTCATTCAAATTGATTGGATGCTCCCCGCTTATTTTGAAGAGCTAATACGAGTTTAATGTCCCCTACGGCAAACGTGTGTTATAATTACTTTGACAATTATTTATTAAATTACAGGAAATGACGTTTTTTAATGAGTGATGTTTCTCAATTTTATATATTTTTAGTAATATTAGAAACAAAAAAGCACAAACGATACTTCTGCAGATTCTTCTAATTTGAGGTTAGAACTGATTTTAAACCATGTTTTCTTACTGTTTAAATGTCATTGCGGACTTACATCAATACGCAATATGCAGATCTCTCCTCTGGTTGTTTACAGAACGGAGACTCGCTTTGCGTTAGCGTTAGGTTCCGTAGCAAAAGATCCGGGTTCAGTTCCTCCTCGTGCGGCTACGACCTTCGCTCAATAATTCATGAAGCAAGAGTTTCTATCCCACTCGTATCGCTGCTATCATAGATATTTCAAGCGTCATTATATCCTAGTTTTCGCTTGACGACCAACCACGAACATTAACAACCCATTGCTCGGTCGTTCATAAATTACTATTGTTAATTGACTGATAACAGATCAAAATACTGATGCACATCGACCAATAATTTAAATGTGCACAGATGTTTGTAGAGTTTCTTGCACCCAAATTATATATCTTCTAGATTTTACGATAATATCCCCTATTTAATCATTCTAAATTAACCTCTCGTATTTCCGCTATTAAGCTGAAGAATCTTGTATTTTCCTGCATCCAAATTGTTGCTCACATGTTCTTCCGGATTCTCGCCCCCATCGGATGGGGCAAAGATCCGCAGTTCGTTTCATAGTCATTAATGCTGAAGAAAATACTGTTTTTAGTAGTGTATTTAATTCACAAGTGAATAATGGGAGAGAATCTCAAGAGTAGGGGTAGTTTGTGCAGCCCTTTAAACGAGGGTGGTTGTTTAGATCATGCCTTAAGAAATGCAGAACATAATTTAGGCAGCATATTGCAAGAGTATCAACAGAAAATATCTTGTTCATCTACAAGTCAGTACTTCGAAATATTTGTTAATAATAAGTTGTCTACTTCCAATCTGAAACGATACTATTTTTTGAGAGAAATATACAGATTTTTTTCTGTTGTATTTTACCATTTTACTAATGATTTTTACTAGTTAAATGTTTTATCATTGGAGTAGCATGTTTAACAAATGTTGTTGTTTAGTTTCGTATGCAGCCAAAAGGTGCACCCTCGTACGATCAAACTTCAAGTGGTGTCTTTTGAAATAGAGCTATTTCCATCGTTTTAATGCTTTAATCTGCAAGTGAGCAATGCTCGGTTGCAGATGGAATACATAATAGACATAACAAGAATATACTCAATACGATAATGTGAAATTTAAAAAAAAGTCTTCGCCCAAATATCTATAAAATGGAATAAAATGCTTAGGTAAAAATTAATGCACAACAAGCGAGAAGGATAATACATGTAAGAAATTTTAAAAAAATTAAATTAGGTTCATATGTGTGTATATTCACATCCGTACAGAAACACATTTTCACTTACAAACGGATACAGGCACACATACGTAATTACAAGCACGCTTCAATATACACCACATATACCATTACTCCTCCGATAACCTTAATATAAAAATAATTGCTATAATATAATTTAAAAACATTAATAACTATAAAAATAACGCCAAAATAAAACTCTGTGATTCTTATAAAAGGGCGAATTGTGCTTCTTACATTTCCCTAATGTTGTTATTACTTTATTGAATTGTGAACAAATTTAATTACCCCGTTTTTAATTACTTTATATATTTTAAAATTAATTTTTCTGTCAAAGGAAAAGAAACAGTTGAAGTATGCAGTTTTATATCGTGTCCCAAGAAAAACGATGTTGTGATGTTTTTCACACATAAAAACATTTTGTATCATTTCCTACTTCCGGTGTCAATATGGAGCTTCACAAAAAGCAAACAAGATAATTGATAGCGGATGTTTCTCGTGGAAGGAAACACTGTTTAAAGGGAATTGAGTTTAAAATTCTTAACTGCAAATTAAGTATTCTCCACACTGCAAAATATATTTGTATTTAAATATTTAGAACAACATCGTTAGTTCGAACACGACGTTCCGTATATAATGATTGGTATTCTGTTTTCTTTTCCTTCATCTTTGTATTTAGATATTTGTTGAATTCAGGAGGGTTTTTTAGTGGATATGGTCGAGATATTCGGCGAGTCCCACACACGGGGAAGAGTCACTACGGCTCTTCTCTACGGTGCGAAACTGCATTTTTCCCTACTTGCATGGGCTCTAATGACCTCGATGTTGGCGAGCCCTAAAGTCCCACAAAAAAAACAAAAAGAAACGACGTTCCGACAGCTCCTTTCTGACATCGTCATGTAATTCTAGTAACCGAAACATGATCTCACCACAACGTAAAATTACATCCGTAGATTAGAATATTTTTATGAAGATTATCAATAGGTCTGGGTGGAAATGGTGTACAGCTGTGGAAGGAGGCGAACGGGTGGTGTAGTGGTTGACACCCCTGCGTTCAAAGCAGCAGAATCCGGGGTTCGATTCCCGAAATGGTCGCCATTTTCACCTTTCAACCGAAAAGTTATCAGATTAGAATATTGTTTCAGTATTATAGCGGGAATTAAATTACTTCAAAATCATTATTTCCGATATGTAACCCTATGAATTTACTAGAAATACTATGAATTTACAAACTAACAAACATTTGTTATCTAAAATTTGTAATTGTGTGTTTTGATTTTCTGCTTTGATGATGTGTTTTCGTGTTATGTATTTTCCTGTTGAATTATTTTTCATGTTTTGTGTAGTTAACTTTTATTTTTTTATTTTTTTACCAAAAGATAAAATTCATTTATTCGTTACGTACTGCAAACACCCGACGATCACGGAAAGTAAAATCCTTCGAAACGTCGTTTGAGCGTTAATAATAATAATAATAATAAATTTATTGTCAAAAAACAGTACAAACTGCGTATGACCACGTGGAGGACAATAAACTAATTTTTTTCTCCGGAAGCAAGCAAGGGACGTATTCCATCAATTCCGATCAAGGGCCCTAAGGCAGAGGCGGATTCAAATTTTTTTTTTTTTGCATAAGTTCCTAGAAAACATAAAAAGTTAGCTGCGAGTTATAATACACATATAATGTCAATATGTTTGTAATTTAACGCAAATATGTTTGTAAATTTTAATTGTAAATAAAACTTAAGTTCACTTCGTAGGTCGGGTACTAAATATTTCGATTGACGTGTGATGATAGACGGAAGTGAAGTGCCAAAACGGCTATTTTTTATTTTATACTTCTTGAGACATTTGTGATATAAAGTCATGTAATAAAAATTACTGCTAGTGTAGAGATAACATTCTTCAAGAAATTCCGTGACAAAAAATACGACTTGAAATGTGTGACACGCTTTTCTTCACTTTTTTCTTCTAATTCGAAGTGTGTTCGCTGTTTCTTTCAGTTGCGCAGAAAAGGAGGAGAAAAAAAATATATCTATAGAACATCGTATGCGTATGAATATGATAATTTGGTAACAAATCTGATTCATGTAAAACGAAGATCCGGATACGCTATTCTGAAACTTATTCACGATTGATAGTGAGCGACAAGTTAGACTTTTGATCTTTGACGTTGAAGAAAAACTGTAGCTTCCGAAATACAGGAATAATTGCGATTATTTATTAAGCGAGTGGTGCAGTTTTTGTGCCGGAAGTGTGTAGTTAGTACTCATCACAAACGTTTTCTTTACGTTGTGGCTTTTTTAAACTATCGTAACTTTATTTATTTTTCTTCTAGCTTAAGGTGTGTGCGGAATTTTTATCCGCCTCTGCCTTAGGGCCCTTGATCGGAATTGATGGGATGGTCTCTTGCTTGCTTCCGGAGAGTAAATTAGTTTATTGTCCTCCACGTGGTCATACGCAGTTTGTACTGTTTTTTTGACAATAAATTTATTATTATTATTATTCTCTTGAACTATGCATCTTTAAAGGGTTTCTGATTGCGTCAAAGCTTCCTGTGTCGTTTTACGTCAGCAAATTAACATAAAAAGGAAAGTATTAAAACGCAATAAAAAATTTATCTCCATTTGTGTGGTGTGCATGTGATGTGTGGAAGAAATGTCAGTTTTACTACCGTACACGTTGCTCGGTAAGCCTTGATCTTCGGTCTTTCATTACGAAGTTGACGTAACCATTTAGAGCTCTTCTTTTCTCAAGTGTCAAGACATCTTCGAATTTTTCAAGTTTTCCCTCTTCATATTTGACATTTTGGTGACGACATGTTGTCCGAATCGTTGTAAGAAATTTGCAAAGAACGTGCAATAATTCTCTGGAAAACCTGAATGTAGAGTTATGTAAACATGTCTTTTGGTATGTAACTTTATTTATTTTTCTTCTAGCTTAAGGTGTGTGCTGAATTTTTTCAATCCGCCTCTGCCTTAGGTCTCTTGATCGGAATTGATGGAATACGTCCCTTGCTAGCTTCCGGAGAGTCAATTAGTTTATTGTCCTCCACGTGGTCATACGCAGTGTATACATGTTTTCTTTTTGACAGTGAATTTATTATTATTATTACTATTCGTGTCGTGTCACATGGCGAGGTTCGGCCCGTGAGGGAATAGGGGAGGAAATAAAGGGTTGGGCTTCATAAAAATCTTATCCTTGTTCTACGATACGAAATACAGTGCCCCAGTGAAAGGGTTGCCTACTGGAAGGAGCAGGACAACACGATCGATATTTCGAAACCAAAACAAAAAAGAAAAAGTCGCTGCGTTGATCCGTGAGAGTATAACTCACTCGAATGGTAAAAGAGAAACCTGTAACGTCATGCGTCGATCACAGTACGGTTCTGTGCTCTCTACAGGGACGAAGTCGCAATGCTACCACTAACCGTTCAACTGGTAAACAGATTTGAACTAAAGAGTGCATCATAGCAAAAATTATTGGAGCCACGAATTTGAACTTATGTTATATTGCTAACACACTAAGCGATTCTCCATCTTCTTCAAGTAAAACATTTTCTCTCGATCACTCAAGAATGTGTTGAGGGGGATGGGGGTGGATACCGCTTCATTGGGGGTTGAAGTGTTGATACAAATGTACTCCTTATGCCTAATGACACCAAATGGAATGCTTTTCATCACGAATCATCGATTTAAACGTGAGAAAACCCCAATTTTCCCAAAGGGGTGACATGTTGAAGGGGTTGGCTCGCAGAGGGTTTCTTCCATCGATGAAGAAACACGTAAACCATGTTCCTTGGAGAAGCCTTGGACACAATCCTCAAATAGTTTTGGAACATTGGGTAATACATCGTTTTCGGAGAGAGTGGGGGGAATTGGTGGCGGGGGTGGGTCCTCAGATGTGGGTGAGTTTTTAATCTCAGCTACTGGAGTGTTTTACATTATTGACCCTGTATACGTGAGACTAGCATTCTGCGACATTTTGAAGTGTGAAATTTTTGCTCGATTTTCTCGAAAATTGCATTTCTCTTCACTTTAAGGGTGTCCCAGCGTGATGGGGGCCGCGCAGTCAGCTCCCAATAAGGGAGTGTCTTCATAAAACATGGGAACATTCTCAACCCAAATTTCGTTCCGATACATTTTAAAACATAGAAGTTATGAAGCGATGAATTTACTGCCTCGCCAATTTTGTGGTATAAGTAATGTGCATAAGTAAATGTGAATGACTCGGAATACGTGTGATGTTGTAAGACGTTAGTGATAAATCTTATTGTAGGTCACGCCCGTTGAATATCGAATCGGCCACACCAATCAATTACACTCTGTGGAGGACTTTCCGGCAACAAGACCTTCAAATTTTAATGTAGTTAATTACCAACACAATGTTTATTCATTGTGCTGATGAATTTTACTCTTTCTGTAGTTGAATTAATAATTAGACTGTAAATGAGAATTGTTTAAAACATGTTTAGTTGGAACCGCTTCGAATACAAAATTCTTTTTCGGGGTGCCGTTTTCATTTATTGGTGGCAATTTTTATTATTAGTAATTTAGTATCAGCAATTCTTGCTTCAATATATAAATATTGATATTATTATTATTATTATTTAATCGTAAAGGGAAGCGATGAATCCAATAAGTCGATACTTACAGAAATACTATAATCATATTTGACTACTTGCAACGTAAATCATTTTGAAAAGGTTTTTCTCTGTTGTTCGTTTTGTTCTCACGAAATGTGTTATCAAATGAAGCCAAAAATGAGTGAGAATAGTTTCTTTGGCAATTGACCTATTGATGAATATGTAGTTGTGGTTTTTTTGGTCGACGCATTCACTCAGATTACCGTCTCTACTAATGTGTATATTTCTGCTTTTTCGCAGGTGGGTGTCCGAAGGATGTGTTCCAGAAAGATGAGTGCTTGCATGAGATACCCTCTGTCCCGAATACCTTTCGGATAAGTGCATTATTCTGCGATTCACGAGTTGTCTCGATTTTGGTCCTTGTCACCAAGTGTGAACTGGATATGTTAAGTATTTTTGTAATCATCGAACTCTCCCATTGTCACGAAAAAATTAAAATATTGAAACTCGTTTGTGAACAATGATGCGTCCTTGAAGGAGTATGAGTTGAAAATTTAAAAATTTAAAAATTAGTAATTCTGAACTAGATATGTAAAATATTGAAAGACTTGCGACATTTTATGGACGAACAGAGTTTTATATATTTTGTGGTAAAAACTCACGACGTTTCGACTTGGAACTATTGATGTAATGGACGTCAATTGTAGTTGGTATTTAAAAATTATGTACTACAAGTAAACAATATTTTTTCTGTAATTTGTATAATATTGTAATTTTATTTTCTAATATTGTTTAATTTCTTTTTTATTTATATATTTTCGATATATTTGGAATGTATTTTCACGTTATAATTTTATTATCATAAGCCCTAATGATGATGTGACATATATTGAAACGTTGGCAAGTTCTAAGAAAATTTTTGATTTTTATTCTTGTCCTAATTTCAAGAAATCACAGTTAAAAAATATTGACTTTGGCGATATTTGCGACAAAATATAATATTCGTCGCGGTTCTCTTATAGGGGAATGTTTGAACGTGTGATTTTTTTAAAAATTTAAACAGTCATTTCTCAGGAGAAAAAACACAGCATTTTTTTCTCGAGTGAAAACGCCGTGAAAACATAAAGAAGAAAGTGGATCCTTTGTAGCAGCGCGTTGTTTGTCGTTCCGCCGAGAGCCGAGAGATTACATCTATCAGAAGCTCAAAAGGAAGGTTTTAAGCCTCACCTCTTCCGACTCATTGTTGTTGCGGGAATAACACAATTTGTCATTAGGTGAATGTAATTAGCGCTTTTCCTCGCTAAGCGTAGGGGTAGTACCGATAAAGCAAAATGTTTCCTTCTACTAATGACATGGATTTCCATAGCACGTGATTATACACTTCGAGGTCTCCGAGAAAAGTATATTTCACTCGACGACATTGCTTTGCTTTGTTTTGAAACAGCCGCTCGCGGCAGGAAAGACAGGAGGGTGAGGATTGTGGCGTGATGTATGCAGCAGCGTATTTACATGCAGCGTATCTACTGGGAAGGATTAGGAGATGATGGTTCGACTCCTCTCTGCGAAACAAAAGCAACGAGGAGCGAAAGCGCGGGGAAGATCCACGTGACCCTCACTCACAAAGGCTGCTGTTCTTTCAGCCAAAGTTTAGAGATCGAGCCACTTCCCATATCAATTACTGCCGGTTCTACGAATCGGCTGATGTAGACGTTAGCATTCAGACGTAAACTTACTAATATTCTCCTGAGAGTAAAACGCCACCGTGACTACAGCGAGAGAAAGACTTGCACGTTGTCTTTAGGTTCCTCCATGATTCATTTTCTTTCTCTGCGAGTTCTCTGTAGTTGGGTTTACCTTATACCTTCTACAGAAATTGTTACTGGCAACATTACTCTCTATAATAACTCTCAACTGATTTGGTGACTCGGTTGGTTTAACGCTGAGGCCTCTCCATGGATTTGAATTCCGGATGATGTATGGATGTTTTCACCGTCTTATGTATCTGTGTAATTCATGTTGCATTATTATGTCCTAGTTTATGCGTCTAGGGATGGTGCACTTCGAGTTGGTTCAAACTAGTCTTCTGACTGCAAAGCAAAAGGAGAAGGAAATAGATCTCGTACGGTATTAGGAAACACTTTTCTATAGTTCCTTCTTTTTTAGATTCTTAGCTGAAGTATTATTTTATACAAACTAAGTTAATTAAAAATGCATGTCACCTCTTGAAAGTTAACTAAATGTATGGGTTGACAGAAAAAAACGTGTTGGATTATACATTGAAACAAGGTGGTTTTGGGGCTAGCATAATTTAAATATATATTGATAACATATCAAATTTTTATGTTGACAACACTTCAAGGTAAATCGCTATACACTTGAAATATCTCGGTGCGAAACCTTTCTGCTTGTGCAATGCGTGAAGAAAAATAATATTTTCCTCATTTCTATTGAGAAGTATTTCCAGATATTTGGGTCTTCATGTACAGCTGATGCGCCACTCCTAGCCTTGTTTATTAAATTATTATGAAAAAGTAAAAAATAATAAAATTTCAGTCGTATTTAAAACCGGGTATGTTGTAGTTACATCTATTATTTTGTATCCGAAGCATTTGAAAACTTCAGCAGATAATTCTAACGTTTTTGACATGTTTTTTTTTCTTTAAATAACGTAATGCGAAGTGAATTGCAGCAGGATTGTTCATTGTAATTCTTAACGTGCTCTAACCTAACCTCACTCTGTCACTGTTCCATCCCTACGTGACCCGAATAAGAGGATCATAATGACAGAAGATAGGAATGAGAAACCTAACCTTTAAAACTTGTTGCAGGTGTTTGGGATGAGAATGAAGCAACTAATACACCAAGTCATGTCACTTTGCAACCGAAAATTATGCAATATGGTTGCTTCGCACGAATTACCAACTTCTGCGAATTTAAGTAATACCCTAACAAATATTAATAGTAGTCACAAAAGCGACTATTTGCTGTAAAGAAGTACAAGTTAATAAGTATTCCTTTACACTCGCTCGATGCAGAAAAAACAGAATAGTGTAACAAGAACAAGTGCATTGAATTGATGTCCAATATTGGATTTAAGTTTTCAAAAATTCGAAAGTCCTGCCAACCTAATGCGAGGTGCAAATATCGTTACTCTTACGGACGATGGTGAAATAAATATGTTGGCTACACTGAGCACAAGCGCTATACCAACTTAGAGCCAATAATAAATATTTTATTTATCGTCAAGGTAGCTGTTACAAACTTCGTGTAACCACGTTGATGACAATAAAGTACTAGACTGCGACTAATATACAATAAACTAATAAGCACAGTGATTGCGTTCTTCCGTTCATGATTTTTCTCTCTTCTGAAGTTGAATTTCTCTTAGAAGCAAAGAAACATGATTGAACCTGTTTTGGGTCAAAAGCATCCAAGCTGTGTAAATCTGTGCTGTGTCCCTCAGTCTGGATGACGCACATGTTTTGCATTCGGAACCGCAGAAGCGAGTCATCCTCTGCCGTATCAAAATTTATGTTTGTGACATCTGAAGATTTCTAAACCAGAAAATTCCCATTGCGTTGAGTGAAACTTGAATCATTCAATTTCTCCGGATGTCGTATTAAATCACACTCACTGTTATATTTTTATTGTAGAACGTCGGACGATTAAGAGGCTGATGAAGAGTACATGGTTCATCGCAACCGCTCGTTTCTATGCCACAAATTTCGAAATCATTGTAATACAAGTAACGCGTGCATGCATTTAATTATAAATAGGTGATCATCACATTTATTGATTCTTTCAAAAATAAATACTTGATTTTCTTATTTTAAATGTTTTCTTCTCTTTCCTGTCGTACTCGATTGATGTGAGTACACATGTTTGATCATATTTTCACCCAACATAAGGACATCTTGCGTTTAGGTTCCAAGTGAAAGAATTTTTTTTTTTTGTTATGCTAACGCTTCGATATATTTTATATCTTCTTCAGGGCTACCAATCCAAATAAAAATTATTACTCTGCTCATATCATCTCACAACACCAATCCTGCACTCATCCTCCTAAAAAACACTCAACCATTTTTTCACATCTACACGCATCCTTCTAACTAGCAACCAACACTTTAGAAGAATATATAAAATGTAACCAAACTTTGGCATAACAAAAAAATTGTTTTACTTGGTCTAAACGAAAGATATCGTTATTTGTGTATACGTGTTGAAACTTTAAAGATTTTGTTTTGTCATAGGCCTTGAATAAAATGAAATTGAACTTAAACGAGTTAATGACGTCAATTTTAAAAAAGATGTGATGATTGTAGTTGGGTTTTTTTTTTTTTTGGTGCGGCTTTAGGGCTCGTCAACATCGAGGTCATTAGAGCCCTAAAAACTTGTACATGTAGGGAAAATGCAGTTACGCAACATGACTCACCCCGTGTGTGGGACTCGCCGAATAACTCAGCCATATCCACTAAAAACCCTCCAGAATTACAACTCAAAACTCAAATCCCAACATATCTCAAGTCTTTACTTACAACATTTATTAAAAAAAGAAGAAGAAGAAATATGAAAATGAAAGATACCCTAGCCCCAATGGCGTCGGGATCGAAAAGAACATGAGGTGACCAAGGAAGGTCAGGAAAGAGAAAGGAAGGAGCCTCGCACAAGTAAGTGGAAGTAATGCCAGACTCAGCACGGGGTCCCGTGTTTGCCAAACACGTACTTACTAGATGTTAGTCCCCTGGGGGATTGTAGTTGGAGGTTGTCGCATATTTTCTATTAATATAATACAATGAAATAGTGACCAGGAGGTGAAAAAATATAGATTTCGAGACGCTCAATACATGTATTATATTCAGGTAACGTTTTCTCCCGTGTGTTAGGACCTCATCATAGCTACTCAAAGTATTACACCATTATTCAACATTTACATTTTTCCCTAAATCTCACACTGAACACGTTAAACATGTCATGAAATTTTATCACGTCATAGATTGTGATAAAGTGAGAATCCTGAAAAGTGAATTTGACGATAAGAAGAGACTGTTTGCTGAAATGACAGAGATCATTAAAAGTGATAATTGTGTAAATAAAGGGATTGATGTTGTACATCTTAGCGGCTTCTAAATAGCTTCCGTTTTATGCGACATCTTTGCTCTTGCCATCTCAGTAGATAGTTTTTGGAACTACACGAAACTCTCTTTCGTTAGAAACGGAATAAGGCGAATGTGTGTCCTCCAACCTTGTCTAATGTATTGTTGACATTAATATGATGATTACTGAGAGTATGATATTTGAAATCTATAATATGTATAATCCTTTGAATATTTTATTACAACAAATATGTACTATATACTTCGCCATTTTTTTCAGTTAACGACATACGAAACATGACATGTAATACATGACATATTATTGAAATACTATCGCAATTCATTTTTTCTCATGGTCTCTATCCATTTCACGGTAAAACGTATTAGTTTAAATCAAAATGTCATGAGGTTCATGACTCCTGTTTATGAAACGGTCTATTTTAAAGATAATTTAATGAATGATGATTTAATTTTGGGATGAATCTAATAAGGGAAAGATTGTTTTTGACGTGATCTTCAACTTCCGGCAAATGAAGCTACGCAGGTTAAATCCACTTCGGTTCTTTATTGGGTATCGAACCATACTGACCAGTTTTCATTTGTTGCTAAGTTTGATCAGACTGTAGGGTCTCTTCCTTTCTTAATTCTTTTCCGTTAAAATTGTGAATTGTATCTGTTGAGTTGTCAGACGTTGGTATATTTATGATGATAAATATCGGTCACGTAAAAACAGCGACGTGCCGGGAATCGAACACGTCTCTCCTGCTTTGATCGTAGGGGGTGTTGACCACTACACCATCCGTTTGCCTCCCACAACTGTACACCATTTCCACCTAGAACTAAACCCAGTAAGACCTGAGAGACATCCCCATACAGGAGATAAGTGAACCAGGCGGCACACTATGCTGTGTGTACTTTATTACCGGTTTCACACGTACCTANACACCCCTGCGATCAAAGCAGATATCCCGGGTTCGATTCTCGACTTGCGACATATCTTCTCCACGTGTAGAGAGAGAGAGAGAGTACGTGGGAGAAAAAACATATGCATAACTTCGTGTAATTAGGTTTCTTTTCTCTCTTTTCTTTGTGTGAACTGCAAACGAGTCGTATTATAATCAAGTACAGTTTCTTTCTCGTACGCTTCCTCCCACATGTTTTCTTTTTCTTTCTCGCTCTTTTATTCCTCTTGCTCTACCTGCGCGTCCCGTTCGTTCGTTCGTTCTTCACCTCCTTGACATTTCACTTGTTACGCTCTGAGGTTGACCGATCCCACGCGCACATCGTTCTGACTCACGCGCCGTTGCTCTTCCTGTGGCACAGATTCTTTCTCCACTTCTCTTCCCCTTTGCACAAAGAAAATGTGATGATTGTCCATCTCGGCGAGTTTCCCCTTCTCTTCGTGTCTTGGCTATAGCCGCGTCTAAGGGACCTTATTTCCAGAATTTCGCGATACATGTATCTGTATGAGTGAACAATTTTGTTCCTTCGGTATCCCACCAACAAAACGATACATTCGAACTAAATTTTGGGACGTAAATTTGGTTTTATTTGGAAATTTGAAAAAATTTGAAAAGCAAAATGTTTGTTTGTGACTCATTGTACAGAGCAGTGGCGCAACTATGGTGGGAACTAAGAGGGCTTTAACTCTCCCCCCTCCCCCCAATTGGACCTGAACTCTTATCAGATAAAATTGAAGTTGATAAATGGCATTCTTTATAAAAGTGTTACCATATTGTTATTAGTTATGATTGTTATTATTAATAATAATATAATTGTTATTAATAATACTAGTAAGGGCTCTAATGATCTTGACGTTGACTAAAACCCCAAAGATAATAATAATAATAATAATAATAATAATAGAATAATAAAATGAATAATACCATATTAATAATGTTGTCCCCTCCGTAGCTACTGTGTCAGCGTGATTGCTCGTCGGGTTCGATTCCCGGGTGGGGCAAGATAAAATTTGTAGCTTCTCATTTCCATGTCTCAGTTGAAATAGCTGTGATGTATGAAAAGTTCACCCTCTGCGACTAACAACCGCAATTCTAATACTCGGATACAGCTTCAATCTGGATCCTATCTAGACGCTGCTCCTCCGATCTCGGTAAAATTCACTCTGTGCCTAGTGAGTAAACTCACACATAAACTGAGCCTTCTTGGCACTCGTCATTCGTGGTCCTTAGCTGATGGCCGAAACGAGATACGTACACACACATATTTATAATGTTAATAAATAATTGTTATTAATAATAGCAGCTTGTTTATTATTTATTTGATTTGTAATATTTATAAAATTTGTGTTGCAAAAACCATATTATTTAAAGGAAAATGGTACAGAATTTTTCGAATGAGAGGATTTCTAAGATGATAGTGAGGATGATTTGTATGTGAGGATCATCTGATGTCGAGGCAAATGAGGATGTTTTCGAGCAATTTACTTCCATAATGACGCGTGTTCCAAATCTTTTTCAGGAAAGAAAGTGTGTCCTCCGTCGACATAACGAGTGAACGAATGTCGGCAAACGTTTGTCGGTCTCTATTGTGCTGAGGCTTTCGATGCAGTGGAGATTCAGAAATAATTCCAAACATGTTTGGCCAATTGCCGTGAACAAAGTATTGAAGAAAATTGTACCCAGTGTGAGTTTCTTTGGGCAAACATTTTCAGATTTATTAAGAGACTATTAAGTGATATTAAGATTATTAAAGAAATTAATAGAGTAGAATAAAGTGTAATTATTACTGTATTTTCAATACAGTATTTGATTTTTTTTTAAATTTTTTTTTTTGCGTAGTCTTGAAGTTTGGCAATGGTATTCGATGTGTGTCGTTAAGGAATGTTTGTGTATTTTTTTTATCATCCGATAGGTTTCATCCTATCTACAGCAAGTGTCATTAAATTGTTCATTTTTATTCCAGTTTCATTTTAAGCCATCACATTATTATGATTTTTGAATCCACTACTCAGAAGTTACGTCCCTTAAAGTTACTATTTTTGTTATATTTTGGAGGATAATGTTAATTTTTCCTCCTTTGTCACATTATTTTTAAAGGTTCAATTTAATTTTCTTGTGTTCCCTCTAAGTACCAAAGTTTAATGCCGTGTGTCATTAATTAGTTTCCTTTAATTTTGGTTATATTTTTCTTCTCCACTGACTATTAAACACTTCCTATTCCGTAATATGTATATAAAATCTTTTGAAACTTCTTATGCTACCTGATCTTCCTGTCCCATAGCTCGCTTTCCCATTATGTATCATCTGCTGATTCCTCACCTATTTCCCAAGTTTCATCCTGTATTATCCGTAATTAATTCTTTGAATGTATTAATTGTGGGAAACGTCTTTCCTGAAATCCGAGATGAAATGGACATTTTCACTGTAATCATACGTCACTTTTCCTCGAAAAGATTATTTCCTAGCCTTTTTATTAATTTTTCCATTGTAGTTCCGACTGGTCGCGATGGTGTAGTGAAGTGAGCCGTGTTACGAGCACGAACAGGCGATTGATCTGGAAGCCTTCAATCACGGGCTAACGGCCTCTGTCCCCGGCGCAGACGCCGACAGCCAATGAGAAGAAAGCGCCTCTGCATAATTAGTCGCGGATCAAAACACGCTCCGTGCGTCGCATCGCTGCGGCGCTTTTGGATGTTGCCGAGGCTGTTGGGCGCGGCGGCGGCGGCGGCGGCGGCGCTCGCTCATTCGCTCATTCGCTTCAACAGGTGAACGAACTCGCGTACGAGACGAACAACAAGGTGACTTCCACGGCAGTCCATGAGGTGGCGCCGTTGTCATCGGCGTTCATACTTCGCTCTCTTTACGTGATAACTTTCAGTTCGGGTGAAAATGGCGACGAGTCGGGAATCGAACCCGGGACCCCTGCTTCGATCGCAGGGGCGCTAACCGCTACACGACCCGTTCGCACACCGTTTCCACAGCCGCGTAGTAGCCGAAACGTCAGTTAAGGCGACGCCACCGGAAATGGCGACGACTTAATTCCTCGCCATTTCGATGAAAAGTAGGTATCAATGAATTAAGAGTTTATTCCTTTCGACGAACTCAGTTTATTAGGAGACTATTTGACCGCGGCAAATGATCCGGATAATCGAAAATTCGGGTATTGGAAATGTTTATTAATACAAGTAGTATGATTGGTATTCGGTTAATATTATAACGCGTACCGAACTATTTGTATTTTTTTTAATCTCAGGTGACAGCTGAAGTATTGACTACGTCACCGTCTCAGGAGATTGATGCTGCGTGAGATAAGCGAGTATTAACATAAAGGTCGGTAGTGCAGGTTTTATATACTTGGGACGTAGCAAGGGACTTGCACACGGAAAACGCAAACGTAGAAAATTAGATACATAAAATTCTGCACTGAAATTTTTATCACTTAATAGATCTATAGTGGTATTCAAGTGTTACACAGTGTTACCAGCATGTCTATTGGAGATTATTGCGATATACCAACCACTCGGCCATGCTATACAGTATGTAATTTACTTCATGTTTCCATCAATTTCAAACGCATATTTACTTGGATGTGTTTCCAACTGTCATTCCTGATTTGCTGCTCATATCTCTCCGTGACATCTTAGGGCTCTTCCTCCTGCATTACATTTACTACAAACACGAAGGTTGCCTAACACTAACCTCACAAAACATCATCTGATCAGAAAAGCGCAGAGCGATTCCCCAGATGGAAGTTTCCCTACGAGTTTGAGGTTTCTTTCGTTGAAGTTGGCATCATGTATTTTACTTCCGTGGACCGTCGCGTTGAATTTTCTGTAAAAACGTTTACATGAATTGTAGTGTAGTTGGGTGCATTGGACATTCGTGCGGAGAGTGGCGTCAGCGGCGTCAGCGGCGTCAGCGGCGTCAGCGGCGTCAGCGGCGTCAGCGGCGTCAGCGGCGTCAGCGGCGTCAGCGGCGTCAGCGGCGTCAGCGGCGTCAGCGGCGTCAGCGGCGTCAGCGGCGTCAGCGGCGTCAGCGGCGTCAGCGGCGTCAGCGGCGTCAGCGGCGTCAGCGGCGTCAGCGGCGTCAGACGATGGGATTCTCTCGTATCTCAAACCCCAAACAACAGAACGTGTTTTCTTTTTGTAACTTCAAGCAAAAATTAAATTAGAATAGTAAAGTATTAGTAAAATGTAAATTCAGGAAAAAACAAACTAATTTATTCAAAAAATTTCTTATTTATGAAACTCTGGAACAAGACAAGAAATGTCGGAGAAGAGCTTAGGATTTAAAAAACGTTTTTCTTCTTCTTCGTCATTGTGCTTCTTTGACCTTTTCTGCAGTCGAAAGAGTAGAGGTGAATTACGTGACATCTTGTCTTCGTGACGTACATGCGAACACGACATGTGTGACAACGTACGAAAAGAAAATTTCCTCGCGCAGCATCACATTCACGACGCAGAATACGAAAGAGACAGAGAAAGAGGCAAGATCATCATCGTCATCAATAAAAATCATCCAGAATGTTCCCACTGCGCATGCGGCATGATTTATAAAATATATTTGAATTACGGTTATTAGTTACGCACAAGAGAGCATACACACATTACGACACATTGCACTAACTAGTGAATAAGACATAATACATGTTAAACAAACATGAAGAATTTTCGTCAAAAACTTCTAATAATGCTAAAAATTGTTCATATTAAGTTGTTATAATTTCATGCATACTTATCTCTTTCCTTGAATAGTGGGTTTTTGTGTGTGTGAGAGAGAATATGGAAAACATGTTAGCAAATGTCTGTGACGCATGAACTTGCCAACGTGTCATCATGAGGGCTCATATAAAATTAGAACAACGCACCAAATACACACATACACGCAAACAAAAAAAAATCGAAAGTGAAATTTAGAAGACAAGAAAATTACAAAATAATTTTCAAATTACCTTTTTATATTATGTCTAAATCAATATATCTTATTCGATATCCATAGAATTTATAATAATCTCTAGTTATCTGTCGTTTGTTGCTCGATTTCTCCTTGGGCTGGAAGATAGTTCTAGAAGAGAGAACGTTTTTCGTTGAACCTCGGTGCGAGCGTAGTCCACATATTGTCCTTCTATTATGTGTATTTTTTTTTCATTCGGGATTTGGTTTCCTCATTCTTTGTATGTGTGCGTTGGGTCTTCATTCTTTCTTCACAGTTGTAAAATTAAGTCAGAAATTCAGTTTACGGATTTCAGTAAAAGAAAAATATTTTTTTTTGCCTAGATACATGCTTAAAGTTAAAAAAAAAATACCTCGTCACAAACCTTACGGGAGCGAAGATCTTTAGAGTGGTACTTTCTTTTTATTCGAGCGAAGGTGATGTTTAGTGAATCGCGGGGAGAATTATTAAGCGCGTGCTGCGTTACCGCGAATTAATCAGAGTTTTATATATTTATTTTTGTTAATGATTGTTCTTGAACCCTTCATATCTGTCGAAATTGTTTAGCATATTCATTTTCCACATCAATTGAGAATGAAACCGCTCACGAGAAGAAACGAACTTCGACTTTGAAAAGAAGTTGGCCAACAATAAAAGGGAATACGTGCTCCAAGAAAATGAAGAAAGACTGTTGGCAATATGTTCCCCATGAATCTACACAATACTCATTTATTGCTCTTTTTATTCAAGTTTTAAAAAATACATTTTTTGCACATGAACACGTCGTGAAATACATCGTAGTAGGGTTATTTCTCGGGTTCGATTCGCGACTCATCGCCATTTTCAACTGACAGAAAGTTGTCACATTTTGTTCATTTGTTTCCAAGAGCTGAAAGTCTCACATTCACTTGTTTCGAGACTTCGCGTTTTCTCTTTTCTATATAATTAGTACACGATGATTTCGCTCTTTTGTGGACGTTTGTTTGTTCAGTGACTGGCAGCGTACGAGTCGTGTGGTCTGCGATGTGTAAATGATCCGTTCACTCTGGAGAGTGAACTCCTCGACGGAGCCTCTTCATCAAGTTCATCCACGTGAACGAGACACTGGGGCTGAGGTGTTCACACGGAAACGGAGTCGGAAATTGGAAACACGTGCTCCATTACACCCTCTTTAGAACAAATATATACGAAATGATTTGAGTAATTAGGATTCTTGATGTGGTCAGATTGGGTTCTTTATTGGGTGATTTTTTTTCGAGATACAAAATCCTGTCATGGGAGCGGGGGAGGGGGGGGCTTTCGGGGATCAGCCCCCACCCCCCAAAGAAAATTCAGATTTTTTTATTTTTCTCTTTTAACATATTTAAATTGTATGAACTATTGTTAATGTACTTTTTTTAACTAGTTAAAGTGATATATATTATTATACTTATTAGTCCTTAAATTTTTTATTTCTTCCTAGTTAACATCAATTAAATCTAGGGAAGAGGAAGTACATGGCGGTAATTTTGAATAAGAAATGCGTGGCCCGTGATTTAACATGAACATTGAAATAATAATGAAGCTATATATATATATATATATATATATATATATATATATATATATATATATATATATTTGTAGTAAATTAATTTCATAGTTAAAAGGAAAGATAATTAACTCATTATTTCGAGGAAAAACGTAAGAGTTTTGGTTCAATGTAAAGGAGTAACTTGTGATCATTTCTAATTTTCATATCCAGAACCACATAATTATTGAACGTTATCTCGAGAAAGGAAACATAGAAAACCGTCAATGTTCTATAGTTCTAGGATACTGAAGAAACGTGATTTGCTCCTTTCGGTTCGGTCGGAATAGGAATACAAATGTTTTTGTCTGACGATATGCGAATTAATATCTACGACGATTTGAGATAGTGCCACAGCTTTAAGTGAGTTCAATCACTGAAAAGTATAATTGCTTTCTTTATTTTTATTCTGCGTGTTTTAGGACTCAATATTATGAATTACAAGGAAGAAAAAAAAGAGAATATGAAATACTATTAGGAATTTGCTTGATTCGTTTCACAGATGTACAAGTGCGTCTAAATGTGCGGCGACCGAGCTCAACTGTTTCGTAATTCATGTGTCACAACTCGTGTCGGAAATAGTTAAATACTTTTTTTTTTAATTTCCGGTCACGTGACGAAAGAGACGTAAAAAGCTGTACAGAAAATTTCTACAAAATAAACGAAAGCTTCTCAATAACCGTGTTTAATTTTTAATGAGTAATGTTTCGTGAACGTGTAATATATTCGACAATGAATAATTATTACAATTATTTCATTTGAATGACCGATGAATAATTTTCTTGTAAGTTCAAATCAAAATACATACATGTTATTTTATTTATTAATGCCAATTGCAGACTCTCTCTACTTATGAAGATTGAGACCATGATTTCTGCTTTTCCGCCTATCCCTTGGACTTGGGTGAAAGGGAATTAGAAAGGAGAGATATCTGGATGCCGGGGAACATGTGATACCGAACTTAACATTTATCCGGAGTAGGTTATGGAAACCTCAGCTGAAAATCCCACCTACTTCGGCGGAGCAGGCTTTGAATCCACGCACAGCGGCTCTGCGACATCGTAGAGGTGAAATCACTGCTGTCGGTGGCTTTACTCATTTCATAAGTCTTCTCTTAGATCCCTCTCTGGCTCGGGTGGTAGCGTTCTAGCTCATCACCAAGTCATCCCGGGTTCAATTGTAGCTTTTCACACTAATGTCCCAGTTCATATAGCTGTGACTACTGAAAAGCCAACCCTCCTTCCTCTGTCCACCTCCAACTGCTCCCAGTATCAATAACTCTTTAACTATTACGAACTACTTCTACTAACTCCTCCACGTGGGCCAAGTTGTTGGTAAATCCTGCTAACCGGTCCACTTTACTAACTCCTATCGCTCCTAGTAGATCAACTTTAATAGCATGCTACATTTCTCATTTACAAACACTAAAAAGAGTAATAACCTCAAATAAGTAAAGGGTGGCTACCCCGCGGCGTATGTATTTATCAAGTCGGTTGTTGTGCCATACAAGTAAAGTCGTAACCCTTAGTGCTTGAGCGATGTTCCGAGTCGAAGTGGACTACATGCCCCTGGGGAAGGCAGACGTCAGTTGTGTGGGCGCCAAAGCTTCCAGCGACCTGCCTCAGCGCCTTCGAAGGAGCGTCGTCACGAGATCTAACGGCACACACCCAACCCCCACCGTCTCCTCCTTCTTCTTCTCCTTCTTTCCTCCTCCTCCTTCTTCTCCTTCTCCTTCTTTGCTCCTCCTTCTTCTTTGGAGCCTCTGTCGTCGGTTGCGCTAAACGCTGAGCGACGTGAGGCAGCACCTCCAGTCACCAAACGAACAACAAATTTGAATCTTTTAATTTTTTCTAAAATTTATATTACTAGTTGAGTCCACCACTCCATATAAGAAACAACTTTTTAATTTTTCTCTTTAATTATCATTTTAAAAAAAATGAATTCAACTCAAGTAAAATAAATATCTCATAGAGAAACACAAGAGTTTGTTTAAAAAAAACAAAAGTTTATTAGAATAAATAGCGCGCTGCGGCTTAGGACCGTATGATGGACGAATACTATGTGAATATTATGTGATTTAAAAATTCTCTACGTTTCGATGTTATGTTGAAGTCGTCGTCAGGGGATAAAAAATCATTTTTTTAAAACAGAACACGATGTTAAACTAAATAACGGAAAGTGGAAACGTCGCGTACAAACTATCACAAAAAAATGTAGTATTCGTCAATCATAAGGTTGAAGGTCTTTAATTGTTTATTTATTTGATTATTGGACGTTGATCGAAGTAGTAAACGTGTATTTGCTCTTGATGATATTCCACTTGGCTTTATCCCCTGCTCTCCCCCCCCCCATCTAAGGACTGACTCTGCCCTTGCGAGCTCGCCTGTGAGGGGTTCAACCTGACGTAGAGGCTCCGTTATAGACATGTTCCGATGCCTGTAATGGGAAAACGCTGAGCGGTATGTCCGCGGCAACGCCCGGTACGTTTGCATCAAGAATCTCATCAACTCTATCATATGAGGGAATTGGTTTTTTTGTTGTTGTTTTTTTTTTTTTTTTTTTTTTTTTTNCTGTAATTCTTTTTAACTTTTCGGAATCGTTTTATTCATTATTGGGGCTTACGTATTATAGGACTAAAAATATTGTTTCAAAAGTTTGAAAATCGTTTCCCAAGAGGTGCATCGTAGAAGATCCAAATAATCGTTTTCGAGCGATTCCTTGTTTCGGAGAATGATTCGTTCTTGAGAAATGAGTTTGTTGCCACGTGGCGAATACGAATGGAGGTTTGTTTGGTCGTCGTGGCTCTGAAAAAGGATCGAGCGACGAAATCACAAGTATTACAGAAAGGACGTACTCCACTCGTCAGATGCACGAATTCTCTTTTTTCTGATGACTCGCTCAACGTCGTCGCCCAGGAGTCAGAACTGGTCTCCTCGAGCGAGGGGGGGGGGATCGTACGTACTCCTTCATCTCCTTAGAGAATCGAATTATATACTTATGAGATTGTATTTACATTCGTATGGTCCTTGTGTCTCGAGTTTATCCAAATAAAATTGTATTTTTTTATTTACAAACATTTTCAATATACACCCCAAAACAATTTCTCTTTCTTTATAAAAGTAATCATCAAACATATTCAAATCGGATTCTATTTCATTTCAAGAATACTGAAATTAGATTAACAGTTTTCGGTAATTTTGTTCACAGTTAAAATTAGGCAAAGCGTGGGATAAAAATTCAAGTGTCTAGACTTCATTTATACTAGAACAATTTCGTACCGAATGGCAGATTATACTTCTAATACGAAAATGTTTCATTGGTTTCATCTATTGATTTCTGTGTATAAAACCCGTGGTTCGTTCCCGTCCACTCAATTTCAATGAAGTGGAATCAAAGAGTACGATGCGTATTGTCATTCATTGTTTCGCTCGCCCTTCACTTCTTCCCTCCTCTTTTCGTGACTCACAGTGAAAGTGTCTAAAATTGTGGGAAATGTGTTACATTATGATTTAATGTAGACACAATAGTTCTTTTTTCTGACATAAACTGGGATCAATTGGTTACGAGTTCGTATAGCGTAAATCTTTTAAAAAATCTGGAGTGGGCCCCACTCAACTATCCAACTATAATTCATATCAAAAACTCACGGCAGTAAACACACTACCAACCACTTAAAAGGTATAAACATTTCAAAAGAGAAGTAATACTATATTTCGATTATTATAAATTTGAACCGTCAATGAGTTTGAAAATATTGATCATCACTATTCATAGTAAACTCCTAGATATCACAATATCATAAGCAAAAATAGAGTGCATGAATTATCTTCCACATTAAACTCTTTGCCATAGCCTTATTTTAAGATTAAAGAAAACTCCTTTTTTCTGCGTTATAACTTTTAGCTGTATCTCGAAAACCACGCGACGTACAGGAATACGGTTTAGCAATGTGTACGCAGAATTAACTGACCAATCAAAATGGTCCTACGCTTATTTATAAAAAAAATTAAATATTAAGAAACCGGAAGTGTAGCGCGGTATGTAAATGAAGTCGGAATATTCTGTCCAGAAATAGGCTTCTATTCCCGATGCATTCAAAGTCAAACCTCAAGTTTTGTTTGGATGCATCAATTTCTTCGTGAGTTATCGGGGGAACAAAATTCTTAACACACACACATACCACATTGGACATCACTGCCAAAAATTTGAAAATAAGAATCTCCTAGGGGCAAATTCGCAAGGATTCGAACTGATCTCAAGAAAATTTTTCGAGCGATTAGTATACTTTCCTTTCGCTCTGTGTGTAATTGGAAAGTTAAAGCACACCACTCTAAATCTTTCCATGGAAATCGGTATTCGAAAAATCATTTTTTTTTTTAAATTAGTGAACCTGAGCGAATCAAAAGCAACATCCGATAAAATTTCAGGTTCCCGTCACTTTCTCTTGATTTTTGTCTGCGCTGACGAAATTTGTCTCAGGGAAATGCCACGTGCATATTACACGCGCAGTTGTTTAGCGTGTGTTGTTTATGAAAAAAATGAAATATAATTTTTTTTATAAATGAAAAGAAAACAGCAACATGGACGGCGGCAACGCAGAGCGAGTCGTAGCCAAAGAGTAGTTGATTGTACTCATCGTCATCGTAGTCAGTTTGTAATTGCTCTCTTCAAAATTAACTATTAAATACTTTATTCATTTATTGCCAGTCTAACTTGCTTGGGGTTGGTACAGAGCTTGTACACAGTGTTACTAACGCTTTTCACTCGCCATCGTCCAGAAGGGTCATGACAAGTGCACCTCGCGTTACGTTGGTAGCACATTTGGATTTCTTTAAACTTTTATCTATCGCCGACATCGGTCAAGGATTCAATTCACTTACGATGCTCTCTCTGCATCGAGCGTCTGGAGCGAATAGTAATTGTGTCTCTGTTGAGTTAACTTGTATTTCTTTACAGAAAATAGTCGCGTTGATGACTACTATTAATATTTATTTGGATGTTACTTGAATTTTTAAAAGTTGGCAATTCGTGTTAGGCAGCCATATTGCATTATTTTCAGTAAAGTCACGTGACTTTGTGTATAGAATGTTCACCCTCCCCCCTCCACATGTTCTTCGTTGGATCCGACGCTGTTTTGTGGGAATAAATTATACTTTGGAGACGTCAGTGGATTCCTGCGCAACGCAAGAACTCTAAAGTCTTTTATGAGAGAGAAATTTTCCATTTTACAACAACTTGCAATATTCTTCTGTGTGTGTGTGTGTCTGTTTTGTTGTTTCTTAGAACGTCTGTTGAATCAGGAACCGCGGTGTAAAGCAATATAACGAGTCGTCAATAAAGCAAATTATCCTGAAGCCGCCGTTTCAAGAAAGAGGAGAAACGTGATTCTTTCGTGTGATGTTGAGAGGAAACAACGTGTTTGCGTAAGAGTACGTGAGGTGGGGGGGGGGGTTACAGAAGGATGCTGTAGAACAAACCAACTAATGGTTCTTATTCATTGGCAAACAGAGTACCGTCAACTATAGAATATTTCTCTTCTCCGTTGACTTATGTAAATGTGAGGGTTTCGTAATTCTCTGCTGGATATTTTCGTTAGATTATTCATGAGTTAGGGTTTGAATTGAATGCATTTGTCTTCTCATGGACAGGGAGATGTGAGGTAGTATTGAATATTCGCCACATCATTCCTATAATCACATTTGTCTATCTTTGTGTTTCATCATTTCGCAAGGATTCTTTGAGTTCCTTTGTCGATTTTATGCGCTTTATTATTCTGTTCGTAATATGCCTTTCATTTTATTTACTTTTTTGTTGTTGACACGGTGTTCGAAGACATGCAAAGTACTCCAATACGAATATTGTAATATCGTGGGACTTATATCGGTCTTCTAGACGAGACCCTCTGCCTTTAGCACACGGAGATAGGAGGTTGCGAGAAAAAAATCAAATTGGGCGGAAACATTTATATATAGACTAAGAAGAATCTTGTCAGTACGTCGATGTTTTAAGTCAAACCCTTAATTTTACTGTTGTGGAGATAATTCTACTTGCCCTATTAGGGAATTACAATTAGTTAATAGTACTTAACTTGAAAAAGAATATATATATATATATNATATATATATATATATATATATATATATATATATATATATATATATATATATATATATATATATAGCAATGAAGCGGGAATCGAACTCGGGACTCCTATTTCGATCGCAGGGAACTTGACCACTACACCACCCATTCGCCTTCCACAACTGTACACCATTTCCACCCAGAACGAAACTCGGACCCCTAGTGTATCACCTGGGTTCGCTTATGGGGATGTGTCTTAAGGTCTTCCGGGTGGGGAGGGGGTGGAAATGGTGTACAGTTGTTCAATAGAAACAACAACATATTCATTTGTGAAAGTTTGGTTTCAAAGCTCTCTAAAGTTTTTCCTCAAACGCAGTTTCTAACTCCTTCTTTTGACAGTAAATATTTATTTACGTATGAAATTTTATAAGTTTCTTCAATTTACTTTGATCGTAATTCGGATAATTTGCCATACTCGGCGCGTCTTTTTCGTTCACCTCATTTTAAAAAATGTATTTTTTCCTCACTTTTTCTTCTTTTCGCTGTAAATATGTAACAAACAAGGGAGCACCTTTTTACGCACAATGTGTGAATTCATGTTGACGAAGAAGCATCACCGGAACTCGTTTTATGGGACTAAGTTCTTTGTATGTAATGTGTACACTGGACGTGACTAAAATGACGAATTTAATATTCACCTACCTGCGCTTTGACGTACATCGGTAACACAAGGTAAGACAAAACGGATAAGAATAATATAAGAACCTTTTATTAATATAATTTGCTCAAAAGGTCAATATTAATAATTCAATAATCTGCTGTCTACCATGTATGGTGTATGTTGCTCAGTTTTTGAGATGTGGAGTCTTGTGGACACGAATTCCGAATTTCAGCCAATAAGGGAAAACAAGAATTCTGTAATACTGAATTTTAATTTGTTTCGAGAAAGTATCAGCAAAACATAATGAGGATGAGTATTGTGAACCTTAAGTCCTTTTCCCTTTTCTGTATCGGTCGGAGATGAAGATGAAACGATGTACACGGTGCCGGATGCCCTTCCTGACGCACCTCCCCGAGGCGTGGGATGAATGAATGACATGAGGGGGAATGATGATGAATGAATGAATGAATGACATGAGGGGGAATGATAGGAAGGGGAAACGGGAGTGTAATCAGGTTGAATATAATATACTTGGTAATTGTGGAGCGTTAGCAACATTATCAAAGAATGATAAATTAAACGTCGTTTGTATGTCGCTCATAGTTTTAATGTTAAAAAGCTTTTTCGGCTACATAGCAGCCATCGTCAGTAACATACAGTAACATTATTGAGGAAAACTTTTTGGCAAGTGCAGCCGAAAAAGCTTTATAACATTAAAACAGCGAGTTTAATTTATCCTTCTGAATATGATGTATTTTAAACTGGTTTATCTGATAATTATATTAGCGAAGATTGGTATTATTAAAATGTGGATCTTATTTTCCCCTCAATGAATGTCGAGTTTGTTAAGAATTATAGCCAATCATGATTCTTAATTACAACGAAACTTTTGTGTAAGAAGTAATTGAGAAGTTGAGTGGGGTACGCTCCGGATTTTCTTCATCTATTGATAAGTAAAAAAGTGTGCCAGCACAGTTGATTTTTTTTTTTTTTTTTTTTNCGACATCAAAGTTCATTGGAGCCCGAAAAACTTGTACAGGTGGGGAAAATGCAGTTACGCACTAGGGAGAGCCAACATGACTCTCCCCGCGTGTGGGACTCGTCGAATGATTCAACCCTACCCAATAAAAACCCTCCCGATCTACAACATACCAAAACATATCTCACAACATACATCAAATGGAGGGGGGTCATATAACAAGAGGGGGACAAAAATGAGGGATAGGACAAAAAATGAGAAGAATGAGGAAAATGAAAGTTACCCTAGCCTTAATAGCGTCGGGATCGAAAAGAACAAGAGGTGACCAAGGGATGTCAGGAAAGAGAAAGGAAGGAGTCTAGCACAAGTAAGTGAAAGTAATGCCAGACTCAGCTCGGGGCCCCATGTTTGCCAAACACGTACTTACTAGATGTAAGTCCCCTGGTGGGAGCACAGTTGAAATTTGTGTAACTGAGAGGGGTGGAGATCTCCTGTTGGAAAGGGACGTAGGGGAATTACATTCACTGCGATGAGAAACTTTTCAAGTTCAGACGAGGACGAAAATTAAAATATCGGTGGGAATAAAGTCCTCGACCTTGAAATGTCAAACTGCTTGAAATGAATGGATCGCGACTCACTGCACATTTAACGTGAATCAAACGTTATGGGAGGGGGGGTGCAAAAAAAACTTCGAGTTATTTATCTTCGCAGTCAGAATTAACATTTGACGTGGCACGTCCGTGGAGAGGAAATACAAAATCGTGTTCGGAAGTATCCCAGCGATATATTAAGGAATGAAAACATTTTATTACAATACAAAGTATTGAAAATAGTTTTTAATAATAGAGAAATGTAGTTTTTAATTTTTCCAGCTTTAAGTAATATACATTTGTTTATAAAAAGCAATATACTGCGTTACAAATGAATAAATACGACCCCGTAGTTTCATTCGTCGGGCAAGAGTTCGCCAACCGCATCCATCCATCCCCCTCCTGGCGGCGTCGTCGTTCGGAAGTGAAGAGGTAATGGTCCTTTGGGCTGAGACGAAAGTTTGACAGAGCTCTTCTAAAATATAAAATAGTGATTAAAATCGTTCTTACAATTGAAAATGTTTTATCGCGGTTTTGAACTGAACCTGTGTGTTTGCCAAGGAATACAGTGAGTTTGCAATGCAGACAACGACTGCTGTAAAATGACCATTGGAATTACTTCGTGCATATTCATAACTTTCTAAAGGCTGCGATGGAAATACCGCTACGAATGCTTTGAACTCCAAGTAAACGGAAATTCATGTTAATGGCAACATACCTATTGAAATAAGTCCCCATTGTATCTTTTATTCATGGAGTAGAAGACATAAATAAATGTAAATATTCTGAGTGCATTGAGATGTTTCTCGAATGAATTCACCTCAAACGGATGGTTATTCATAACGAAATCCTGCTGAAATTTCTTAAGATTGTTGTTCTTGGAACAGAAATCCAGGAACCATCGTCTGGATTTCATAGCTTTCTCAAGAAATATCAAATATTTGTCAAATGTCATTAGGAGAAATAACTTGGTTAACTAGTTCTTTCTTCTTAAATCATAAGATTTCTTTAACTTCCATCTCTTGTGTCTTCAGCTCCAACCATCTGTCTATTACTTTTTATCTTTAAGTCAATCTTTTTTTTACGAACACTTCGCGCTTCACTAGTTTGAACATTTTCTCTGTTAAATACTGCGCTGGCCATGACAGGGTTGTCGTACTTCAATTTGTGCCTTTGATTTATGTCTTGTACACTATCTTACATCGTATATATGGAAATGTGTTGCTATGTTTAGGAACATAATTTTCTTAAATATAATTTCGCGTATAGATCTTGAATTAAACTCAATTATTACTTGCCAACTTTTCGACACTTATCGTGTCTTCATCAGGGCTTATAATACTCCATACATTTTACACCGAAACACTAGATTACTCAGCCAACTACATCTGAGCAACTAACGCCCGACCGTTACAATTCAAATAACCCACAGAGTCATACCAACTTAAACCAGTTATATCAAAACATACCAAAAATATACATTCAAACAAAACACATATCAATATTACGTAATTAAAAACAAATATCCATCATTGTGTATAGACGGATGTGTATATTAAGTTTCTTTGTTTGTTTGTTAAATATATAGCCCTGATGAAGACACGATAGGTGTCGAAACGTTGGCAAGTAATAATTGAGTTTAATTCAAGACCTATACGCGAAATTATAAAAAAAGATATATCAAATTTGAGGTCGAAAGAAAAATGGAACATAATTATTTTAGATGTATTCTTCCTGAAAATTTTTACATTTACGACTAACATTTTGAATTTTCAAACGAATGCACAATGGTTAACTAGAAATTAAAATTCTTAATTTTAATTTCGCTTTCTTTGTTTATTACGTAGAAATTGAGATTGAAAAATTGTGAGTATAAATTTTTACTGGTCATACGTTTACTTCAAGGCTCGTATCCAAACGTTTACGACAGGAGGAAAATAATGTCAGAAATAATCACTGGGTTGGATATTATCTTGTCATGTCGCTGCTTCCAGAGAACTTCCCATTCTGGTCACATAAAATTGGTAGAGTTATTATCGATAGCTATTTTTTTTAGCAATGAGACAAAGCCATCTATTGGAGTATTTCATCTTTTGTATCCTATAGATTTTTTTGCAATGGAATATTGTTTGTTACACTGTTCCCCTTCCCGTTCCACTCAATTTTTATCGAACATATGAATTTTCATAAATAGTTTTTATTTTAAAAGTCTGCAAAGAAAACTCCGTCTATCTTTCTTTCCGCCGGAGTACAGCCGCGCGTTCGCCTCGTTTAGTGGAGTGGATCCTCCTCGGCCTCACCACCTGCGACGACGTGTTCCGCATGTGACCTACGAAAGAATGTAAGTCGTGTCCACGACTCCGAATACTTGGCAACGCTACACGTCTCACGTACTGCGTCGTTGGCCTTCTGCGGCGATCGGAAACCACTGGACAGCGCCTAGGAGGGTCAACAGGCGTTTCCCCTTCACAAACAGCAGCTATGGGACCCCACAACAAATACGATGTTCTAATCCTGCAACTTCCGAAAACCTGCTCGGGGAGGAAAGATTGGATTATCTACGGACAGCTTAAAATGGCGACGGACCGCTACCCGAACCTGGGACCTGCTGCTATGGTTGCAGGTGTGCTACCACTCCACCGACCGCCTCGACTCCCAAATTTGTTTTATCATATTGTCAGCGTTTTGTTTTGTTTAGTAAGTAATTGTTTCAATGCAAATTGCGTTAGGGAACTGAAAATATTGTCATAAGAAAGATAAACCAAGCAAAATGTTCAAATGTTTAGTGTATGGAGTTGAGCGTAGACGCTAGTCCGTTCTTTGGTAATAAATTTTGTATAAATCAAAATTAACCTTTTTAAAAAAAAATTATTAGGATTACAGTTGAAAACTGCGTGAAGAGCGTGGAGGATAACATGCCCTTTTTTCCTCCTCGGAAGTAAGCAAGGTACCATCCCATCAATTCCAGTACGTGCAAGGAAAAGCCGTAGAAGAACCCGAATCTACTAGTCAAGTATATATATATATATATATATATATATATATATATATATATATATATATATATATATATATATATATATATATAAAAATATATNAATTTATTGTCAAAAAACAGTACAAACTGCGTATGACCACGTGGAGGACAATAAACTAATTTACTCTCCGGAAGCAAGCAAGGGACCATCCCATCAATTCCGATCAAGGACCCTAAGGCAGAGGCGGATTCAAAAATTCCTAGATAAGATAAAAAGTTTGCTGCGAGTTATAATACTAATAGAATGTCAATATGTTTGTAATATTTCGCAAAAAATTACATGTACATTTTATATATAATGTTTAAAATTCAATGTCTCGTACCCGATCAAATGAATGGAGATGATGATGATTAGCCCTATTTCAACCGACGAAACTACAGCTCGTGGTGTTAATGGCTGGCGAGGCGCAAACAAAGCCAAGTGGCGCCTTCCTTCGTCAATTAGCCTTGGCCTTGTTGGCTGATAACCTTCCACGCCGCTCGCATTACTGGCGGCCTTACTTCCGCAGTTACGTATTCCGCAGCGTTTCAACTAGACCCAAACAAGTTAATGACAGCGCTATGGTTCCAGCGACGACCAGTTGCTCTCGTCGTAGCTGAAGCGCATGGATGCAGGTGGCGCTATACTCACTCAGACTCGTATTTCTTTGCTTCGAACAAATTTAACGTTCGATCAAATTGTATGAACGGAAATGCTCCGTGTTTTATTGTATTTTAGTCTCAGTAAATCACTTCATTCTCCTCAACGTGGTCATACGCATTTTGTAACCGATCTCTTGACTTTAAATTATTTATTTATTGGTTTGATGTTGGTACTTAGGGCTTGTGCACGGTGTAGCCAACTCTTTTATTTCGCCATCGTTCATAAGAGTAATTATATTTGTACCTCGCGTTATGTTGGCAGGACATTCGAATTTCTGCAAACTTAAATCCATCGCCAATATCGGCCATCAATTCAATGTACTTGTTCTTGTGGCACTATTCCGTTTCGTGTCTTAGTTGAGTATTTCTTAAACATCAAATAGCTTTCGCGACTTCTATATTGCATAATTTTGGCAGAGTTATGTGGCTTGGAGTGTGTGTGTATATATATATATATATATAATATA
>NNCF01129521.1:57517-118144 GCA_002313205.1 Laupala kohalensis
AAATCACTGAGATGTATAATTGTTTTAAAACTCAACAGTATCAATTATAAAGAAGAAGAAATTTATGATTTAATTTGTTTCTATTAGGGAACTCTCTTGACTCTTTTGAAACGCATAAGAGCGTAAGTACAAACTTGGGACCGGATTCCTAATTTATGTATTTCACCTCAAAAAAAGTAAAATATGTTTCTCAAATGTAGATGAAACTGATGTAAATAGACTGCAAAGGAAAATTAACTTACAAATCAAAGCAATTTCCCGCCACTTTCGTGATTTGAAAGTTGTTTTCTTTTAAGATATGTTTTTATGTTGAAATAAGTACTTGTTACTGTTAATTTATGCCGATTTCAGTTAGTTCAGTGGCCTAAACTTAATTCTGGTTTAAGAGGTGGTTAGTATCTTCACTCACAGCAATTTGTTGAGCAGATGAAATGGGTTCGATCCTCCGCTTGTTCCTAATAAGTGAGGTTAGGGATTTCCCTCTCTTATTCCATACCAATGACGATGAGGAACCTAATATGTCGAGGTTAACCAACATCTCGTCTCCCCACGTCGTGTGGTTCCTGTGAGTATTCCACGTTCTGAACCTCAAAATTAAAAAAAAAAATTATATTGAGGAGAAAGAAAAAAAATGATACATAACGCGTATTCTTCATAACTCGCATATTTCTTCCTTCTTTTTAACCCATTCGTCAGGATAGTTCCTGTAATCTTAGTGGTCGAGATTTATATAGCATTAACGTAAATCATTATATTTCTTAATGAGGATAGATGATGGTGGATAAGAACAGGGATTGGACCCTCTCTTTGAAGGGATGACAGGAATACGACGCATTCCAGAACTAAATGAAACGGGAGAATAAAGCGGAGGGGACCTGGAGGACGAGAAAGGAACGAAGAGACGGAGAGATAACTCTACAGAGACACTCGTCAGTTGAACAGAAAGAAAAAGTAGAAAAGAAAGAATTTTAAAATGTTGAATGTATAACACTGGTAGTAGCCTTGTGCCAAGGAACAGAGTAGACTGTGAGAACTGTAAATAATAATAATAATAATAATAATAAATCACACGATTAATGCTTACAATTAATAGAAATAGTTTGTATACCCGTAAAAAATTTCTATGAAGGTATGTCATTTCTCGACGTACATAACTGCGATGGAAGAAAAAACAAAGTATTCGAGTCCTTGTAATATCCTTGGAAATGTTGGGAATATTGTCGTACGTTACTGCTTCAGTTATAAATACAAAGTACTTCATGGAGCTTATAGCGAAACGGAAAGGAAGAAAAGCGCTACGAAGATTTGGTTTATTACGAAATGTTTATTACAAAGAATTGTGTTTTGTCTTTCATGTTGTTAGCTTAATGTCATTCATAATTTGCATGATTTGTGCTTTCTCGTATAAGTCATTTGTCTCTCATGTAGCTCCTTTGCGAAATCATTCTTTTTAATGCCTCGACTCCTTCCTTATAAAGATGATGAGACGTAGTTTCATGTACTTGTTTTTAGAGAGTCATGACTCTTTACTTGTACGTTTATCTGTGTGCTCTGGTAGAGTTTATACGTTCAGATAGCGATCTAAGAAGTACATCTTCTTCTCGCAACATTTGCTATTGACTTCTTTTTTTGTCGTCTAGTTTTCTCTCGTGAGAGATGTATTTAAAGAAGCGTTTATTTTTATCCGCAACATATTACAGTAGTTCGAATCTTATTTATAAATTTAGTATTTAAAACTTTGATGTTTATTTTTTCGAGGGTGTGTTTGCAAACCTTGCTTATAATAATACGTCAATCTTGAAATAATTTTATTGTGTTTTATTAAAAACAAATTTGTTGGTATTATAACACGCACCGAACTATTTTTATTCTTATCTTTGCGCTAAAATGTTGCCTCAGGGCCCTTGATTGGAATCGATGTGATGGTCCCTTGCTTGCTTCCGTAGTATTAGAAATTAGTAGAATAAATTAGTTTAATGTCCTCCGCGTGGTCAAACACCGTTTGTACTGCTTCTTTGGCAATAAATTCATTCACATTACTTCTTAGGAATTTTGATGGCAAGAAATGACACA
The DNA here is from genome assembly GCA_002313205.1 of Laupala kohalensis. Lineage (NCBI taxonomy): Eukaryota > Metazoa > Arthropoda > Insecta > Orthoptera > Trigonidiidae > Laupala > Laupala kohalensis. The sequence continues at coordinate 59,591 of NNCF01129521.1, forward strand.
GGCATGTCTATTTACGAGAGCAAAACCACGGCTTTAGCTAGTTAATTGTTTTCAATCGCACGATGGTAGTTGTTTTGTCTTAAAGCCTGTTACCTTGCCAACGTACTTCACATTGTTTAGTTGATTACTATTCCTAAAGACGAGAGAACGATCTCCGGGGTCCCGTGACGGGTGTTGAATTCCTCAAACTCCCTCACAATTCCGAGTCTAAATTCCGTGGAAGTGCTCCGTCCGTTTCTGTCATTCTGGGAAACGCTCCGTTGACCTCAGCTTGCCCTCAACATGACCTCAAATTAACGAGTGAATCGTGGTCCACTTAACGACGATTTAGTCTCATGAGTTGCAAATCTTGCGCAATGCCAAAAAAATGCTCGCCAATTTCGACCACTAATAGAGGGAAATATAGTAGACATATTATGACAATCGTGATTTTATTCTGATTGCTATGAATGGTTGTATATTACTCAAGGAGATAAAAATTAATTTTTAGAAATATTGAGAAGTACAACAATTACAAGTCTTGTACTTAATTTAATTTTTGATTGCTCGAAGACAGCGTAGATATTTTATACAGAATATGTAGTCATACTATCCAATTTTTTGTTATTTCTTAATAAGGCCTTTCCGGCTGCGTAGTGGCTATCATCAGTATTAGATAGAATGACTACATCTTCTTTATACGATATTTGTATACTACCAATCTCGATATACAATTCAATGTGGTAAATCCAACCCCAATATCTATCTTTATTGATGATAGTTCCTGCAGGATATCGTTCTTTTCAGGAACCATTACATTAATCTTTTAAATGACTTGATTTTCCGTGAAGTAACAATAGCTAAATGTAAATTATTTCTCTTGATAGAGGTGGTGGGAAAGTTTGAAAAACAGTTTTTTAATGTAGGAAATATATCGGTGTTTCCAGAAAACATATTTTTAAAGACAACACTTACGGAAGCATGTAGTGTCTCGTTTTGCGTGTGCTAGTGTTTGCAAGAAAATCTAACGACACCAAATTCCAGATAAAAGTTAGACTCGTAATTTTATCCGAACGATATTTTATTGTTGTATATTATTGGCTTTAATTCTGAATTGCAGTATAGGACGTGTGAGCCACATTCCACGGAACGAATGAGTAAGAATTGCGCAGGAAACCGACCTTAAGTATTGTGTGTTTGGGAACGTCGGGGCAATGAGAGTGTTCAGATCCATCCGCTATTGTCTTAAGAATTTCGTGAAGAGCATTTTGGTGTAATTCTACATCAGTTGCTCCCAGTTGGCCGTGCAAGTGTAGCGGAGTGTGACTGTTGTAGGGAGGAGGAGACGTTAGACCTACGACGCTGTGACAACATTAATGAATCCCTCGACCGGAAATTACTTGGGAGAATACCACGATCCGCGGACAAAAGCGCGCCATGTCGCTGCTCACTTGTCACATCATTGTCCCGGGAGTGAGAGGGAGTGGGGGGGAGGAGAGTGAACTCGGATCCTGTCTCGGTAGGATTCGTTCTTCCTCTACATTTTTTTACTCTTTAAGACTGTAGATGGGTTTAAGGTATTATATACGTCAGAGCGACTAGGCTTAAGGTAGTACTATAGCGTAGGTAGAATGAAATCACTAAAATATCTCAAATCGGCAAAAGAATAAACAGAGTAACATTTTGTACTTATTGTGATTTCAACTTGAAAAACAACATAACCTCACTCCGACCATTTAAATGAGATAATTACAATTATAAATGATGTTGAAATACATCGCGTCTTATGGGAGAAACACTTATTATCCAAAATAAGATCCACTTTTAAATCACGAATGTGATGGAAGTTTACTTGTTTTTGACATCACTTTTATCTATAGGTCACCTTAGGACATTTGAGAAGAAGCTATTTCACTTTTTCTGTGATGTGAGGAGGTGCATCGATCGCGAAAACGTTTGTTTTGCTGCACGTGATCTTCTTCTTCTTTTTGCTCACGCGTTCAAAACGAGTCAAGCGAAATCTTGAATATTGTTTGTACTGAATATTATTATTAACTGATAGATAGAAATTCAATAATGGTTTTTATCATTATTATCCATATTGTTGTGTTTTATGACAATTAGAATATAAATAATAATAATAATAATAATAATACATCTAGTGATATGACTCACTTGGAGTGCTCGTCGCACCTTAAGTAAAATGTTTGAAATGATAGCTTCAATCATCCCCTATCCAGAGGCTTTGAATTGAATTTTCTCTTACGGCGAAAAATTTTGAACTATTTGACTTTAAAGTAATATGAGCTTATACGGAGAATCTTGCGCGTGCTTAGGTTTTTTTGATATCCTCGGAAAGGTACCAACTTAGTAAAAAAACTTACTGAAACATAGCAAGTGTAAATAGGAACGATGCAATGACGTTAAGATTTTAATACCTTACGGGGCATTTTCAAGAATTAATTCACCAAAAACTGTGGAAAATACTGTTCTAACGGAAATGGCAGCCGCATCACGTGACTGAAGACAATGCGACTCTTTTGTCAAAGAAGGAGTCAAACGACAGTCTAAATTAATAATCGAGTTTTAAAGGTCAGAAAATAAATTTTCTCGTCCAATAGTAAAATCCGTTAAATGGCTGGTGAGATATGTTTTTCAAATTGAAATCATATTAAGTACTTGCTACTTTGTTTATTTATGTCGACCTCAGATACTTCACTGATTTAATTCTACTTACACTATTACCACCTTAAGAAAATGAAATGTGATGCTACTTTCACATTTATGAACATCTCGAGATACCCTGGGGGTAGTTTTCTCAAATGTTGGAAATGAGACAGAATGAACTCATAGTATATTGTCATATTTGACGAAATGTTGATTTAAATATTGTAAATATATGATGTGAAGGGATTTTTCAAAATTCCGATTTGTTAAGTGTGAACTAGTGTGAAGTGTGATGTTTAAAATTTTCACTTTTTGTCCCACGAACTAATTAAGAAATTACGATCGTTTTGTGAGTAAACATGCTATTTCTTTTCTACACTACAGCATATCGAAGGGATCAATTGTATCAGAAGTAGAGAAACGCCTGAGTGAATCCGGGTTGGGTTGGGTTGGGTTAGGTTAGGTTAGGTTAGGTCTTAATGAAACGCAACAACATTTGAATGAATTATTTGAATAAGTTTCCGAAATGTGTGCAAACGTTTCTGTTGTGATGTAAGAAAGCGTAGAATAGATTATGTGCCGTATACGTAGGATGAATCATGGTTTTTGCTTTTCATTGCTACACTCTCTTCCCCCACTCACCTCCCTAAAAATATTTTAAAAATTGAAATCCTACCCTGATAATACTGATCTTACTTAAAGAGTGAGATGTTCATGAGGAACGAATCCCTTATCACAACAGAGAATCATTTTCTACGGGTCACAACTTTCTACACCAACGCAGTAAAAGTTCACCCGGTTAAGTGAAGCTCCTCACGAACAACAGTTCACTAAAATAACCCACGAAGCTTCAGTGGACGTGGGAATATCTTAGCTTTTAGCCTTTCTTTCTGTACATTGTATCAGTGCAGAACTGAAAGAATTTAGTGGGGGGGTTTTCTTTGTATCATTACTTTAGTTCCAATATTTTCGAACATTCAATAAAACCCCTCATGAAGCGTATACATTGATTCGGACTGTCTGTCAAGTATTGCCAACCCTTCAGAGAAATAGCGTGTATTCAAGTATTCGACTCCCGGACACTCCTTCTGACGTCATCGCTGCTCCGACTGGTAATCGAAGATACAAATAGCCATTACCTTCGCACAACAAGGTCAACCGGATTAATGATTTCTTTCGCGCGTTGAAAAAAGTTGTTTGTTAATAAATGTGCAGCGTCAGTCAATGTCAGGGATCATGGAAACACTTACTTTGCAATGTCACCTCAGAATCGTAAGAATGATCTCAAATAAAAATATCTGGAGTACGCTTCTCTTAACTTTCCAATTATAATTCATAACAAGAAGGTCATACCACTGAACATCCTCCACTGCAAAAGATATAAGAAGACAGAAGACGTCTGCCAGAAAAGAAATTGAAATATATTTTAGGTATGAAACGCGGTGACGTATTTAAAAGATGAGCCTGTTTAAATGTATTTACACTGACAACCTTTTACATAGTACACCTCTGAAATTCGTATCTGAACATTGAAGTACACACTGAATGAATTATCTTCCACATTAAACTTTTTGCAATTGCCTAAAAACGACACGTACAAGATATTTTTGCGTTAACAATTTTCACTCTGTATCTCTGTATCATGCGGTTTAGCAATCTCAGAATTAACTAAATAATAAAAATGCTTATTATCATAATTTTTAAATTTTAATTTTAAGGAACCAAAAGTGGAGCGTGGTGTGATTTTTATTGAAGTCGGAGGAAATGAGCTTCTGTCCAGAAATACGCTTCTTCTATTCCCAACGCATTCAAAGTCTAATAATAATAAATTTATTGTCAAAAAACAGTACAAACTGCGTATGACCACGTGGAGGACAATAAACTAATTTACTCTCCGGAAGCAAGCAAGGGACAATCATCCCATCAATTCCGATCAAGGGCCCTGAGACAGAGGCGGATTCAAAATTTTTTTTGCATAAGTTCCCAGATAAGATAAAAAGTTAGCTGCGAGTTATAATACATATATAATGTCAATATGTTTGTAATTTAACGCAAATATGTTTGTAAATTTACATGTAAAAGTTATTATCGAACTATAGATTATTCTGAGTATAGTGTTTAAAAATCATAAGAGTTGAAAAAAAACCACTAAATTCACGATTTATTGTTACAATAAACACGCCCCTAGACAAAGCCTAGAGAACCTGTATAAGAAATCCGCCTCTACCCGAAGGAAAAACGGAGAAAAACCCGGGCCAGGATGGGAAAAAACCCAAGTTTGGTTTCGATACATCAATTTGTTCGTAAGTTATCGGGGGAACAAAATTATTAACAAACACACGTCATTCCATATCATCGCCAACATTTGGAAAATAGACTCTCCTGAAGAGATCTCAAAAAAAAAATCACATACTTTCCTTATACATTGTGTATAAGCGGAAAATAAAAAGTGTTTTTCAAGTTCGACGACGGGTTAAAAAAGTCGTAGGAGAGATGGATGTTCATAAATCATGGGACAAACAATTTTTATGTAATAGTAGTGCAATTAATACAGTTTTTTAAAATGAAATCGAAATCAACTAGTCTTGTTGATTAATATCAACGAAACTGTCATAAATACTCGTTATTCAGAATGAAAGCAGGCGATGGATCTGTGCTGCATTGTACCATTTTATAGATAATAATATGGACAGACACTTTGTACGACAGGGCAAAAATTAATAATATATAATGTGAATTATAATATCAATGTCACGAAGGAGGTCAAAATGAACCATTTGAAGCAGAGGGGAGTGAAAGTTGAAATACTTGCTAACGTTTTATTACACTGAAAGTATCATTTTCCCCTGTCGTATCTGGTTCCCAATAAGTGTCAAGATGAATATTCTCAGAAGCCAATGCGGGGATATAAATAACAGTGCGAGTGAAATGTTGATGCGAAAAACCAACTTCATATTTCATAGATTTTGTAAGTTGACTGTGTGGAGAAATTAATGATCTGGTCAAACTGGTCAAACTATTCCTTGGACGTTGTATAAATGAGAAGAAATGTTTGTTATATTCTGTTTTACAGCGAAAATACTTTGATCACTTGTAAATGACGTCCGGTTCGATCACATGAAGGAAAAAGACTCGATGTATACGTTTTCAACGCTGGGAATTTTGCTATTTTATTGGAATGCAACTTACATTTCTAAAATTTAAATTTTCATAACTTTTTTCTTCTTTTTTTTTGTGATTCTAAGCGGAAAATTAATTCTATAACCGAGCATGTTTCATTTAATGAGTCAGTCTTTATCGCAAAACGCAACTTCCGTTCACAATCTTTGCTTAAAGTGAAATAAATCACTTTGCTACATTCTGAATAAAAATTAAAATATATTCTTTGTCAATATTTGTTATTACTTTCCTGTTTACCAAACGCGGAGACTCAATATTCTTCTGATTTAACTACCTCTAAGTCTGCCATCAACATCAGACTAAAATTTTTGATGTGAAGCTGGCTAAAAGTAATTATTTCAATTGAATGTATTTTCGGATAAATGAACATGCGACTGCAAGGGATAGCTATTGTTATAAGGTTGGAATATCGCATCCAAAGGTTTGGAGAAATCCCTTCCTTCCCCGTAGTTTGGATCTCACATCCAAATCTGTTCTCTCTGTGAGAATTTCATTGGGTCTTGTCAATTAAATTTATAAACTTGCTAACGTTTTTGGCCGCTTCGTATCATCTTCAAACAACCGAGGAAGATTATAGAGCCATTACGAGATAATTTCGGAAACAATTTCAATAAGAAAAATAATTGTAATTCTTTTCATTTTGTGGAAAACTTAAACTCGAACCCAATATTTTATCATTGTTCTCGTCTATGCTCTCCGCTCGCGCAGTTTCTCGAAAGTTAAAGGAAAATTAAGAAAATTTTCTTTGATCGTCCGAAATGTAAGAGATGGATGAAGTACATTGTCCTCAAGATTATCCTAATCAGTAATCACCAGGAATTTTAAAGATCATATACGTAAGGTATTTCGAGAAGTAAAAGAGCTCCTATGTAAGAATTTCCAGAATTTTGACACTCGAAACCCGAAGAAGGTCGGAAAGAATATATTTCGTAGAATTTTTTACTTGAGAAGTTAGTGGTCTTTGTTAAAAATACAATACCTAATTTTCCTTTTTTTCGTGTAAAAATATTTTTTTAGCGCTTTTATTTGTATTGAACGTAAATAATGAGTTTCTTTCATCTTCTTCTTTTACAGGTGGGTGACCGCTCTGCGGAAGAATGGTTGAGTATTTGGGGTCAGGTTTCTCTAATTAATAAATATTAACACTTAACTTCGTCTTCACTGAAGAAAATCGTCGACTAGTTCCATAATGTTTCATTTACTTGCTATGTGGATGGATGGATGGATGGAAGAAAAGTATTTATGAAAACATACGATGACAAAATAATAGGAGAACTTATGAATTTTTAAAAGGTTTACATAATTCCTTGCGTGGAATACAAGTTCAGTTCCTTGCAGCCTACGATTCTGGGTTCGACTCTCGGGTGAAGACGAGAACGTTTTCAACTGTTATTCTCACTCTCATCTCAAGTGTTTTACAAGACGACGAGACAATGTTTTGCGTAGCGACCTTGAAAATACTATATGAATCAAATCTTACGAATAAAATGATTTTGATCAGTGGATTTGACAAAGAAATTTTCTGCCCCTCACACATCGATCCGGAATAATCTTATAATATTCTTAGTGTTCGGAATATTTTCCACCTACCTTTCATGAATAACGTTAAAATATTTCTGTAGAAATATTAAGTTGAATCCTTAGTATGGTGTTGTTTTTTTGTCGTGAAGGGCAGGTGATTTTCTTTTCTGTATCAGAGGGAGAAAGCTCTAAAACTAGATATGTGTGTCTTAAAACAATTTGTATGTAATTGTATATGTATTATAACTCGCAGCTAACTTTTTATCTTATCTAGGAACTTTTGCTGAAATTTTTGAATCCGCCTCTGCCTTCTGATCGGAATTGATGGGATGATTGTCCCTTGCTTGCTTCGGGAGAGTAAATTAGTTTATTGTCCTCCACGTGGTCATACGCAGTTTGTACTGTTTTTTGACAATAAATTTATTATTATTATTATTATTATTACCAAAACCGCTTCATAAGAAGTAAGTTAGTGGTGAAACGTCAGTGTTCGTGTAATTCAGAAACGAAAACACTGCTTCATTAGTTAAGGAAACTGTCTTCTCCTCTAATTAGACAGATTTTTAACTCGCAGTGGAAAATAAATTACCCAGATATCTTCCACATTTCTCATGGCTTCATTCTTTCCCCGTTTTCCCTTCTTCCTTTTTTTTACACCCACTTTCTTCTAAAAGTCGTGAAGCCAACTGAAAAGTCGCCGAAGAAAATCTAAAATAAATTCATTCAAAAGCCCAATTAACGTTTCATTCATTTTTGAAGTACTGCGTATATTTATTTTTATGATAACGAGAAATTACCAATTTTGAATGTGAATTATATAGTCAGATTTGGAACTAGTAATTCTTTGTAAAAATGTGAATATAAACTGAACTCGATTGAATATTTCTTAGCAGCTCTCCCTACAATTAGGATCTTATTGGAAAAACACTTTTTTTTTGTCTGCAGTCACGACACAAAATTAATGTCGATTTAAGGTTGAAAGCAATTTGTTGTTATATTATAAATCGCACATATGTGACCATCAAACCTTTTAATGCTTATGATTATTTATTCAAATACAATTACATTTGAATTCATGTTTACTGTTTTATGGGAACATATACGTCGTTTTATTTTTAAGTATTATTTCAGGTACGTTCGACCCCAACCTGGGGTTTTCGTGCTTTTGTGATGACGTCAGGAGGTCAACGAGTACGATTGTCGTTTACTGCGTACTTTGTGTCTATCGCCACGTAACCGGAAGAGGTGCACACAAAGGTGCTTTTTGATTGGTCGAAGAGATAGAACACGTCTCGCTATTCGCTCCTGACGACGGAATGGAAAAACCTTAAATCGTCCTGTTTCGAAACAAGCAAGCAAAGCGTTTAGCAAATACTATTTTTTTTTTTCTTCTCTCTCTCTCTCTCTCTCTCTCTGATGAAATGACTTAAGTCGTTCTGCGTGTGTAGGAATGGAAACAAATGAAGGGGTGGTGTCAAACGAAGGGTCAGGGTTCAATTCCCTGCGGGGCCAGAAACGTATTGTGGCTTTTCACATGAATGTCCCGGTTCATACAGTTGCGACTACTGAAAAGCGAACCCTCCTTCTTCTATATCCTCATCCTACTGCTCCTAGTATCAATAATTCTAGTACTCACTGCTCCTACTAATACCTCCGTGTGGGCCAAGTTGTTGGTAAACCTAGCTAAGCGGTCCACCTACTAACAATAAACCTACCACCCACCACCAACCTCCTATCGCCCCATGTAGATAAGCTTCCGTAGCACGCTACAAAAAAAATCGTTTCATTTTAATTGCATTGCACCGGATCCATGATGCAAATGAATTTATCCTACACTTTACTGACCCGAGAAAAAGTCTTTGTTTGTGTTTCTGTAAAATGTTACATATTAATAAATTATCAGTGAATTTAAAATGTTCCTATGACTCATATTTTTTTCGCTTTGACAGTGGCTGAGAGTGAGAGTTGGTTCCGTATCCGACGTGATATTAAATAAGAGTTTCAAATTTTCTAATTTCGGTTTTACGATTCCGTATTCAGAACTGATACTCCTCGATATTAATTAACATGCGTGTGACACTTTTCCCTTTAGTTTTACGAAATATTTTGACATAAATTTTTATTCAACATTATTTTACGTTTTTTAACAGAGTTTTTGTAGTATTCAGTAGTTAAATATGCGTCAAAACTATATTATAAAAAATTAAAAACCAATTTTATAGCCGTTTTATGGAAATGTCTTTTGTGATGCTTATAGTTCTGATTCTACGTGAGGTGTCGAGGCACCATCATTCATTTTAAATTCCTATTTTTATGGGTTACCTTAACCATAACCCGCTTCATTTTGGGTACCCGATTTACGCGCATCGCGCAGCTCAATACCTAACACTCGTAATCAATAAGAGACAATCTAGATGCGTGTATTTAGAATACGAATGTGAGGCGGGCGTGGACTGACGTGAACGCAGCTTATCCACGCTATAAACACTTCAAAAATTATCTGTCCTCTATGATATAACTATCAGACAAATCTTTTTAAAACACGCCATAAAGTTTGGGAGACCCTTCTTCCAGTCCGCTTGAATTCTGACTTCAATTCTCAATTCTCCTTATTGGCTAAATTCAAAGCAGCCATTCCTTCTCCTCCTCCTCTTCTCCCCCTCGTTATTTTTTTGGAGTGTATTTTGCGCTGAAGCTATCTGTTCGCAGAAGTTAATGTACATGAAACGTGCTTTTTTTTTTTTTTTTTTTTTTCGAAATGTGATAGTTTTAGAAACCGGAGGGTCGATCGCGGCGTGTAAATGATGTCGGAAGTTCAGAAAAAGGATTCTCTTCCAAAAGCATTGAAACTGAATTCTCAAGTTTGGTTTGGATGCATCAAATTGTTCGTGAGTTGTGAGAAAGATATCGTTGTCTCGTACATTTCGTATTGGACATCATTGTGTAAATTTGATAATAGACCCTCTTCGAGCAAATTTGTAAAGATCCGGAGAGGTCTCAATTAAAAAAAAAAATACTCTCTCGATTAAAATATTTTCCTTACACAATGCTTGTTTAATTGGAAAGTAAAAACACACGTTTATTTCCCAACATGAATTACTCAACTCAATATCCGTGACATAACCTTCTCTACGTGGCTTACCACCATGGTTCCAGTGACTGGACTTGTTCCAACGTGGAATCGCTCCCATATCTGACTCCGCACCCCCCCCCCCCAGGTAAATACGCGAATTTTGTATATGAGGATCCATAACTGATGTCCAGAGTTAGGAGTTTTTAGGTGCAAATTTCGTATGGAAAGGGAAGGGAAAAGACTCTAAAATGAGGTTAAAAATGAACAAAAAAAGTTCTATTTTACTCATCTAATTCCAAAAATCGTCATGATCCTATTCTATTTCATTGGGTTACAAACAAGTACATCAAATCATCACTCGTCAAAAAGAAAAAAGAAAAAAAGGAACTACGTTTTTTTTTCGTTTTTTTTTTCTTTTTTTCGATAGAAAGTTCTTTCCATCGGTTAATAGCCCCAGTGAGGTACCCGCATTGACTGGAAATAGATGGGCGTACAATTCGCACGTTCTCTGCAAGCTGAGGAGACATTAATTGATATTAATATAATATTTGATATTGATTCCAAACATAATATAAAACTCACACGTGATATTTCTAATAAATGATAAAAAGCGCGATAGAACATTATTTGAAAGGCTTGAAGGGAAAGGGAAGAATGTAATGGAAAAACCGCCTCCGTTCTCATCTAGAGATAAAATTTCGCACTGCGATGTCACACCGAACACTTTTAACTAACCCCAATAATAAACGTGTGCACCTAAAAATCCTAACCCTACTTTTTCTATTGTATTTTCTACAGTCATTAGAGTCTGAGCGATCGAGTGCGATGCAATTGCGTGGTTTGCGCCTTAATTGCACCAAAAGGGATACCTTCGTAATTAGATCCATGCGATGGATGGCGAACGTCTGTTGGTGATCTCGACTTTTCGCATTTCTCACTGGATTCTTAATTAGTTCTCATTTTCTCCCGGTTGCGTCAATATTCTCAACGCTTCTGAAAATTAGGTGTAGAACAATTTTTGTCTAATAATACTATTGCGAACATAATTATTTATTTTGTAATCCTGTTTGAAGAGTGTGATGGTTAATGATGATACACAGTCTGCAAGCAACAATGTCTTCAAAATGAAAATTTCGTCATTTACTGAAGACAGTACCGTTGCAGAATGATTAGGGTTATAGAATGACATCATTATTTATTTATTCTTGTGCCAGCAAATGCCCCAAACATTTAGATATCGTTGTCTGGTGGTATCGTACCACGCAGAACATTTTAAAATTGTTGTATTCGTAACAAATAGAATTTAGTTTCATTTGATGGTTTGAATCCAAATGACACTATTTTAATGAACGTTAAGGAGTCTAAATTCGTTCCCAGTTGTTTTCGAGACGATTCAATGATCCCTCAATCAACTTTCTGAGTCACCGTCAGGTGCTCCCGGAGTTATGTCAGTAAGTCAATGTCACGATCAGATTCATATACCGGATGAGTCGATAAAAGCGAACTCTTCAAATGTCTTCTAAACCCGCATTGTGCAAGTTCTCTGAGCCCGCGGGCCGCCATTTTCTGTAAACTTTCAAGTGTTCGGGTCGCTACGTGTTACGAGTGGTCAGACTCACAACACAAAAGGAGATTGATTAAAGACTCATTAGCTGCCATCAATAAGGGAGGTACACAACACATATGTTCATTTTGCAAAACAGTTTTATTAACAATAAACATTAATACTGTTTTTGGTTACAATTAGTAACCTTACAACACTACAAAAGCAGAACCACTGAAAAAGTGGTCAAATTTCAAGAATGAGGTGCTATAATATGGTATGTGCTCTGTACTGTACAAATAACACTAACACAAAAAATCTAAATGAATCAAGTGTCTCCACTCTTAACTAGACTTAACATTACGTACACAGAATTACTCATTGGTTTGTTTGCCGAAGCGACTTCTTACGTTCACTTCTCCGTGGCATGAGCCCTTTACTCTTTGGAACTTTAGTATTCCGTGATCCCTTGGGTCGTCTTCGACAGTTTACTACTAGCAGCTTTAGTCCGCAGCAGCCGTTCGCTCCTCGCTTGTAACAGTACGAGATGGTGTTTGTCAAAATGTGACCCGACGAATTAAAAAAAAAGGGTCATATTTATTTATGTGTAACGCGATATTCTCATCAACAAATTTATGTTATTTCCAGCTGGAAAAATGAAGTAGTATTTTTTTAATTTTCAGAAAGCGTATTTTTAATATTTGGTATTATAATAAAATATTTTTCACTTCGTAATGTATGACTAGGTAATTCCAATCACACATTTCTATCTCTTATCGGACATCCTACGTCAAATATTAATTCTGACAGCATAAATTTAATAAATTAATAATAAATTTATTGTCAGAACAAGCAGTACCAGCTACGTATAACCACGTCCAGGGCAATAAACATTTTTTACTCTCCGGATCATACCATCAATTGTGATGAAGGGCTCTGAGGCAGAAGCGAAGGATTTAACATTTCGGCACATCCCTTAGATAACATAAATTTATAATTAAAAGTCGGGGCCCCCAACGTTCGATATAAAACGTACAATGACTCGCTGACAAATGAAAATTAATTCGCGGGGCTCGTATTTTCATTTGATTCAAATGATGAATAGCTTTTATAAGCAGCAGATGTATTGACACTTTTATTGATCTTATAAATGGAACGACGTATTTTGTCGTTTCGCGTCTTCTTGAAAACCCTTGGCATCTCCCCCACTCCATTTTCCTATTTCAATTCGTAGCAAAAACCACACGGCACTAAGCACTACACTACATTATACTAAAGATTTAACACAAAAAGAACACATCAAAAAAATCATTATATAATAGAATTATTATACAAGAGGATATATTGAAAAGATTAATCATTTTCAAAATATTTATCATCACATTATATGGTTCACTCCTGAACAAAATATCTGCACAGTCAACTATAGATTGCATGAATTATCTTACATCTTAAGCTCTTTGCAATTGGCGTACGGGCTAACATAAAAACAGCTCGTTTTTTAGTAATAAATTTTCGCTGTGTCTCGAAAACAGTGCGACGTACAGGTTTAGCCATCTGTACGCAGAATTGACTGACCAATCAAAACGCTTCTATGCATATTTTCAAAATTTTGAATATCTGGAAACCGGAAGTGGAGCGCGGTGTGTAAAGTGAAGTCGGAGGAAATGAGCTACTTCTATTCCCCCAACGCATTCAAAGTCAAATCTCGAGTTTTGTTTCGATGCATCCATTTGTTGGTGAGTTATCACGGGGAATAAAATTCTTCACTTGCATACATACGACATTGGACATCGTCTCCAGCATTTGAAAAAAAGACTCTTCTGGAGCCAATTTGTGATCTCTTTTCGTTTCGAGCCATTACAACACTCTGCGTCATTGGAAAGTAAACAAAATCTAATATTGAAACAATAGAGAAACAGCGCACTGAATAACTGAACGTCTTCATTGGCAAATGTAAAGCACGGCTTAGCATTTGCCCGGGAGTGACGCGCGTGCGAGAGAATCTTTGGAATGACGTCGAGTCGGAGAGCAAAGAACATTTTCTTCTACCCACTTCTTTCTCAATTTCCCGCTGAGGAAACAATTATATCTTCGTGTGGAGGACGGTAGATGCAAATCAGTCGGTGGTGTGAAGGAAGTAATCTTTTCTCTTCTTTCCGTGAATGTTTTCTCCTCATGCATACGATTTGCTTTCGTCATTCAATACACGATGATTCCATCGCCCCAAAGACTAAACAAGTTTTTAGCCGAAATATAATTTCTTGGGATTAGGTCGCGAATTAAACAATTAAAATTCTCTTCCAACTTGTCGATGATGAATTAATTATCATTAGGGTTACAATATAAGTATAAAGTGAAAATACTTAACACCAAGTAGAGAAAAAAAAAATACATAAACAAAAACGAAAGTAAACTTTAGAAGACAAGAAAATTACAAAAAAAAAAAAAAATTGTCACATACAAAATATCAAAAGAAGTAATTCTGAACTAAGTATGAAAAATTAATTATTTTGAGTTTAAGGATGAGAATGTTTTAGAAAACTACGGCCCGATATTTTTTTTCTTTAAAAGAGCATTCACTTCCGGCATAAAATGTATTTCTTGTTTTTAGCTTTTACTACGACTCCTGCTCTTCCACCTCATCTTTATTGACGCGAGGGTGTTGGCAAGAAAAGATGTTGGGTTACCGGGGAACTTATGGTACCGAACAAACATTGGTCTGGAGATGTTGAAGGAAATCCCAGATTTAAAAAAAACTCTCTAACAGTTGAACAGCTACACTCTGACTAGCTGTTCTCTGACAGTGCGTCACCCTCTGACTGATTGCAAACGGAGACAAATTGGTCTGGCTGCAGATTTACCAACAATTCTCGGAAATGAAACGGTTAATGTTAATAAACTATGGAATTTTATGAGTAGATCGGGGCTCCTCCCACAAGTTCTCGGGAGGGTTTAAATATGCATTCTTCCTTCCTCTCTACATGTCTTCTTTCCTTTTATCCTTCCTTTTCGTATATTAAAAATTATAATTTTAAGATTTTTTTTTCCTTTTGATGATATAATGTATTGGGCAACTGTTTCTTTTTCTTTTCTCTCATGTTTGTGTTTAGATATTTGGTGAATTCAGGGTTGTTTTTTTTGTCGAGATATTCGGCGAGTCCCACACACGGGGAAGAGTCTTTACGGCTCTTCTCTATGGTGCGAAACTGCATTTTTTCCCACCTGCAAGGGCTCTAATGACCTTGTTGTTGACGAGCCCTAAAGACCCACAAAAAAAAAAACTTACCAGATGCAATATTCCGCGTTAAAGACGTATTGTTCTTGTCTCCTCTGAAATGAACTCCGATGCGTAAATTTTCTGGAAACAATGTTTTTGTGCTTTGAATTTCTTTGCGACTTGGAATAGCCTGAAGTTAATACCTCTCACTAAAGCTTACCTTCAAGTCTGAAGCAACATCTAGCATCTCCAATGAATTTGCATGTCATGATTTGTGGCGGAACTTCTTTCCTCTTCAAGATCTAAACAGCTCGCGAAGTGTGTCATCTTGGAGGACAATTTTTTCTTTCCATGATACCTTTCTTTCGTGTTTACCAAGAGACATCGTAAAGATACTTTCGAATTATATTTTTACTTTAATTAATTAGTGCACGTGTTCATGTGCAATAAGAAAAACTTTCACGTCTTGCATTGAACTTTAGTTTCTCCTAGATGCTGTTCGACCCCATTCGATACTTCTTCTGTGATAAACCGAGGTGTGGCAAAGATATATTTAGATTGGTATTTTCACATATGATTTGTATCATTTCTCAGTGACGTGAAGACCCGTTTCTAAAACTCGCGCTTTCAACACGAGCTCTTTTACCGCTTTAGATCGATCCCATTGTCGATTCACAATGTATTAATTGACGCTATTAAATATTTTAATAGCGTTTTTATAAACAGACTCTCTAGACCCTTGTCTAATAACTAATCTCGAATTTATAATTTTTTTTTTAATTTATCAACAATTCAAATTACGAATTATAAACAATACATTCCGAATAATCTATAGTTGGAAAATAATACTTAATACTGGTGAACTATTTGTGTTTGTGTTTTATTAAATACAAATTTGTTAGTGTTCTCTTGATATTTTAACACGTAACTATTGTTATTCTTATTGTATTGTTGCTTCTGCCTTAGAGCCCTTGATATCTCCATTGTTGTGTTTCCTTTATAGTGGTTTGTCTGTTTCAGTCGCGTGGAAGATGTGTGCGAAAGTTTTTCGCTTCATGAACCGTCTTGTTTCGCTGGAAAGAGCTTTTATTCGAATGGACCTCATTACTGTCGTTTTAAGCGCCAAGGTGTTTCAAAATCTATCAAATATACCGCCATTTTACGACAATACTGTAGCCCCATGCAGTCACTCGCCTGATGGTATATTTGATATTTTGACCAATGGATGGTTAATTTGACGATTCGTGTATTAAAATAATATTGAAAACCATATTATAGCATAAATAAAATGATAATTTTCTTCTATAATATGCTTCACAGTGTCCAGATTTTTTTTTTTTTTTTTCTTCTACGAATTCTTTACTTAAACTCGCATCCTTGAAATGTTTGTAATTTCTTAATTCCAGTTTAAATATCGTAGTGTGAGTTGAAGTCTGCTTCCTATAAATCAATGGTATAATCAGTTTGTGTTAAATAATATTTTTCTGATATTTATTTGATGAATGCCAACTATTTCGTAAGGGGAATGTGTACAGTTACAAAGTCTCCTGTGTTATGATGGATTGTCTTTTGACTGAACTCATCACATTTCCGGACAGATGTCAGCTCTCATAATTCTGTCAACAAACCCCAATGAGATGGAAAACTTAATGAGTGTGTAATTTTCTTAACGCGGAAAATATGGCATCGAGAACTTCTCCAGCCGCGTGGGTGGATTTGTTTGTTTTGGTTAATCGTGTTTACATTCCTCATTAAACCTAAACATTCCTCGTCGAAAGAATGCAACATTCTACTGGTGAAGTATAGTTGTTTTTTTTTCTCCTGAACTGTATTTCTAACAAAATGCAACTATTCCAAATTAACACAACGCTACAAATGGTGCTTCTAAGTACAGTTATTATTAAACGGCAAAACTCGTGTTATTAAAAGGCTTCCAATTCTTTTGCGTATTTTTCAATGTTATGTACTTTGCCCACGAGTTTATCTTTTGAGATAATTCGGATTACTTAATGTGATTTAGCGTTGACCCAAAATGTATTCCTGAGGTTTTCTTTCTTTAAGAAAAAAAAACAAGAAATTACAGCTAAAAACTAACAAGAGGTGAAGAACGTACGATTTTAATTCCTATGTATTTTGTTATAGGATCAAAAAACGTCTGTGAATGGTCTTTGCATCACAGAGAATATATTAATAACTTTTTTAAACCAAACGTAACGTATGTTATTCATACTTATAAAATACGTTTTTAATCAATATTTTAATTGCTTATTTAAAAGAACCAATGTTTATATCATATATCAGTTCCGTTTCCGTTCGTTACGTATCTGCGTGTTCCCTCACTTCGTCGCCGCATAGAGATATGAATCAGTGAAGCGCTCCTCTCGGGTGTTTGCGGAGTTCCTCGTCACTCGCGGATTAATTTGCGCGTCGCGTGTTTGTTTAGAAAGCGCGCCTCTGTCTGTCCGTCTGTTGCTTGCGTGAAGTCGGTTCTCGTGCGTTGACTCCTGACGTGAAAAAAAAACATTTTTACGCAATGAATACGCTACTTGTCTACGTCCTTCCGGCGGGATATCGTAGAAAGTTCTAGAAGTGTTCGAAAGCATTTTTTTGCTTTTGCTTTTTTTTATTGTACTAGCTGATCACCCGGCGTTGACGCAAATTTTTCTTTTACTCAGAAAAAAATAAAATCTGTATTGTGAGATCGGAATATTTTTTTTTACTGAACGGTTTTTAAAACATGTACAGTATCCTAAATTTTCAAAATCGTAATAACATCAATTTAATCCAAAACTTGACTGTAACCACTACACTATTTCGCGGGAGCCGTGTCGGTCGGAATTTCGCTTCCGAAGCACCTTAATGACGCGGCTGTGTTTCACTGTTTCATTAAAATTCTTGTAAAATCTAAAAACGATTCATCCGAATTATACGATCTAAATACGTTTTTTTTACCTTTGTTAAATGCACAAAACAAATAATCCATTAAATCTGATGATGATTGATTGTTTCCTAGTTAAATTGAAGTATTTCAACACTAATAGTTTCGATAACGTTATATCAATAATTCAGGTTAATTTTTGTACGTAGACATATGCTCTCGCGGACTTTTTTGAAGAACTTTTTGAGGCAAACAATATTGCAATTTAAGTTGTCACCAGTCTCTAACCCGTTTAGGCAGCGAAAGCGAATATATAACTCCCTCTCTTTTTATTCCACGATTTTATCGACATTTGTCGTCAAAATATTTTCTTTCTTTCTTTCCACACATTAAAAAAATAAAAAACTTCGTTCAGATGTCTACAGTGAACATAGGCTATCTCCTTGCCAAATTTCATCACGATCAGTTCAGTGGTTTAGCGAATAGACAGACATTATTTGTATGTATCGCATTTCCATGTTCGTATGGATTTGTAAACGGGAGGAAAAGTAGCTTAGTGCTATTGAAGCTTATGTACATGGAGCGATAGGAGGTAGGAGTTGGGTGGAAGAAGCTATTGTTGATGTCTAGCTGCTTTACGAAAAGTTACCAAATTCGGGAGAACTGCCAACATACACAATTGATTCCCCCTGTGTCGTACATTACTCGACTTAGTGATATTTTCATCTCATACGTTGTATTCACTACCACCAAACTTGACAAATTACCTCTAGCAGAGCCTGACCTTAAAATACTCGTTTTATATCTTTTGTAGAGTAACACAAAATTAATATTCCTATTAATAAAATACATTGCATAAATTATCCAAGAAATCTTAATTTATTAATCTACTTTCAACGGAATTCATTTTACGGTAGTCTCTTTGTTGTTTCCACAGCGTTGGTACACCCGTAAGGCATGTATAAGTGCTACCAAACGATGATTTTAATATCAAACGACAATCTGAGGCAGCCCAAGTCTTAACGAGTGTCAGGGCTTTTTGTTCTAAAACATTGGTGGTGGCTGCCCTGAAACACCACTCGGGACGCCATCTTTGTTTGTTTTTTAATGTCCAAACTCTCGATAACTTGAGTATAGTTGGTGGGACGGACAGCTGGGTTTACCAACAAATTGGTCCACGTGGAGGGGTTAGTAGAAGTAGATAGTAATAGAGTAGAGTAATTGATACTAGGAAGAGTGGGATAGAAGAAGGAAGGTTTGTATTTCAGTAGTCACAGCTATGTGAACGGGGACATTAATGTGAAAAGCTACAAATGTTTTCTGTCCCCGCCGGGAATCGAACCCGGTGATGACTTGGTGATGAGCTAGAACGCTTGCACCTGAGCCGCGGAGCGCGTCGACGAAGAAGTGGATGAAGAGGACAATATGATACCCTGGAGCGTAAAGAATTATGATGTGTATGAGGAAGGGTAAAACACCGAGAATGTGACGTAGTGGTATGCGGCGTAGAACACGTCACCATCAATTAAAAATCCAGTGTCGTCATCGTTATGAACAAAAAATTGTTGTGAAATTGCTTGTATCCTATATTTATGTCACGAGGAAGCCACAATATATTAGCGAATTAGTAATTTTTTTTTCTGAAAATCCCCCCAAAATTCCTAATTTGTTATTATCGTAAAAGAGAAGTAGTGAAAACACTTTCATCAGCATTAATAAATTTTTACAGCAAACTGTGCGAGTAAAGAGTTGTTGTGGACTATTCAATTAAATTTGATAAATACTTGTCTGAGTTTTTCCCCATCCTGGCCCGAGTTTTTCTTCGGTTTTCCTTCGGGTAGAGGCGGTTTATACAGCTCTATGCTATTGAAATAATTAATCTGGAATTTAGTGTTATTTTAATAATGCAATATATAGACTATATTTTCCGAATAATCTATAATTTGATAATAATGCGTACTTCTGAAATAACTTTTTTGTGTTTGTTAAATAGAAATTTGTTGGTATTTTGTTAACATTGTAGGACGTATGAACTACTTTTATTCTTATCGTAGGAGTAAAGTGCCGAATGAAATGCGCCTTTGATCCGAAGTGATGGGATGGTCCCTTGCTTCCTTCCGGAGAGTAAATCCTCCTTGTGGTCTCATGTAGTTTGTATTGTTTATAAAAATTTTAAAATTCCTTAAGAAATTATAGGGTTGGACTTTGGATTTACGAAGGCTGGGTAATTCCAAGAAGGAAGTGTTCTTGGGGGGAGGGGAGGGGAGACATGGCTGGACGAAGTGGAACTTAACAATCTCAGAGTTGAAGTTAAGAGATTGAAAACTCGAGACAGACAAGTATGGGTATCTGTGATTAGCAAAACGTGTGGTGTCGTAGAACTGAAGGAAGAAAAGAATACTTTTCAAATTGTGTGTTTCATTCACGCCCTATATCAAAATCTTTATTATCTGTGTAATCCATTTTGAATTTGGCATCTTTATTATCTGTGTGGAATTAGCTTCGGAAGATGTTCAATGAGTGAATATATAAACAACACAATATAGTGCATCGATAAGGTTCTAGATTCTTGCGATTATGTTAAGGTTTCTCGAAGGCTCGAACTCCGCGACCGGAGTCGTGTGTTGCTGGGCTACCCAGCATGGCTGCCGAAACGTCACGTGACCAACTGGGAAGCCCAGCAAGGGACAATATGGCAAGGTTTGTTTTTAAACGGGTTCTTTCTCCTCTAATAATCGTCTGTGTGTGCTACAATATTTTATTATCATTCCTTTTTCGACTATTCTTTTTTAAGCAGACCGGCGGTTAATTTTATGGCGCACTTTATGCAATGATTTTAAGAGAACCGCGGATAAACGTATGTACTTCATAGTTCTCAAATTATTTACAAAAACACCCACACACACAAATGACAGATTTGAGGAGAAATTGATGTAAACAGTCTCCATGACTATTTGTCGACTTTCGAGGTTGCAAACATGTGTTCTGACTCTAATAATGTGTTACGAAATTTCAACAATGGCGCGACGCTTTTGTCATTTACACCTCGAAAGAAGTGAAATCTCTTTCTCAGACGTCCAATGACCTGTAAAAACTCATCTTTCCAATTATAATTCATACACAAAAATTGAAACTAAACACCAAATATTATTAAAAATTTAAGAAAACCACTAAAACATCGTAATATATTGTAATTATTAAATTTGATAACATATTTAAGATATCAATCGGTTTCAAAATATTTATCATCATATTACTTAGTACACTCCTGAATATAATATCTGCACATACGAGAACAGTTTGAGTAAATTATCTTCCTCCTGAAGCTGTTTGCAAAAGCCCTATGCGCTGATATAAGATAACTCATTTTTTGAAATCAATTTTCGCTGTATCTCAAGAACGATGCGAATGGAACTTAGCGATCTATACGCTAAATTAACTGACCAATCGTAATGCTTCTAAGCATATTTTCAAAATTTTGAATTTTAAGAAACCAGAAGTGGAGCGCGATGTGTAAATGAAGTGGATATAAGCCGTCCAGAAATAGGTTTCTATTCCCCCGATGCGTTCAACGTCAAATCTCGAGTTTTGTTTCGATGCATCAATTTCTTCGTGAGTTATCAGGGGCATGGACTCATCGCCAAAATTTGATAATAGACTGTCCTGGAGCAAATTCGCAAAGATCTGAAGAGATTCGAATTCGCGACCGATTACAATACTTTCCTTCCACGCTTTGTGTAATTGGTAATTAAAAGTGCTACAGAAAATTTGCTACAAATCAGAGTAACCTTCCGTCACTTTCCAGATTTAAAAGTTGGTCTTCGTTTGAAAAGAAATGTTTCCTCCATAAGACGCAGTCTATTACACCATCAATTATAATTCAATTGCTTCAATTAAATGGTCGGTGAGGTATGTTTTTCTAACGTTGAAATCACAACAAGTACATTTTGTTAATCTCTTTATTTGTTTACACCCATTTAAGATATTTTAAGTGATTTAATTCTACCTGCGCGTGCGAATTGACTGCGCTATTCAGATAACGAGGAGAGAGAATTTTATTTGTACAATACTTTTCGACCTTAAGGTATTACATCCGCGTTTGCTGAAGTCAAGTTGCCAACTGTTGACGAAACTTCGTAATATATTCACCAAATTAATTAGTATTAATTAATTCATTCTACCGATTTTTACTATTGTATGAAGACAATTTTTTTGTTATTTTAAACCTTGATAATACATTTAGATTATCGTTTGACAAGGATCACATTCTCTTCAGTCAGGTGATACGTCTGCCATTTTCATCAGAACTATTTTGGTGAATAGTTTATAGTAAATGCCCCGTAAGGTGTGAAAATCTTAACGTCATTGCGTTCCTCTTTACATTTGCTACTTGTTTTTTTTTCGGTACGTTAAGCTGGTACTTTTGCCAGCATATCGAAAAGACATAAGACCGCTTAAGTTTCTCCACAGAAATTTGAAGGCAAATAATTCAAAATTTTGCGCCGTAAGGGAACGAAGATTCTTCGCCACCGCATAGGGAACGGATGAAACTATCATTTGAAACATTTCTTGGAGGTACTTCAGCCTAGTCGCTTTGACGGGGGGCGAAATGCCTTTAAACTGTTCCGTAAGACGTACGAATCCTCGGAAAGCGAATTTCCGATGTGTGTCTTGTTATGTGAAGAAATCGGTCTTGGGTGCTGGGCGCTGCGTGGCGCCGTTCCGGTCTTTCTCCTCATCAAAGCGAATATACCTTCCTCTGCATCTCCAATAAAGCACAATGGAGAAGGAATGTGTACATGAGAGATCGTTCCACTTTTCGTCTTAATTGGCGGCGATGTCGAAACAGTTTCATCCAGGGCTTTGTATTCAGTTGCATTTCATTTCGTCTTACGTAAGCTCGCGTTCGTGGAATATTTATTTAAATGTAAAATAGATAACCGTTGCAATATGATATTTATTTACATTTCTTTTGATGTTGATCATCAGACCGCCTCGTCTTCAAGGTTAGGTTAGGAGGCCCTTTGCACTACATAGTCATTCATTTCCTACGCATCGTGAATCGTTCCTATTCTATCTACATTCTCCTGAAATACATTATGTTTCCTTTCACTTTCCTCATATCCCTTACATCCAACATATCTATTGTACCGTATTCTTTTATAAACAGTCCTCTTTCTTATACATATCTCCCACAATACACGTTCTGGTCAGGTTCCCATATTCCTGTGCCTCATTGGCCACCATCATCATCAACTCTTCCTATTTTTTTCCATGTACTCTTCTCCCTTTTGTGTTATTCTTCCATCTTGTTTGCCATCCCTCAATTTTCTATGTGGTTCATTTTCTTCTTCTTTTCTTCATTTCTCCTATTTCTTTGCCATTAACAATTCAATTTCCATATTTTTTTAAAATAGATCTGTATTTTAACTTTTGTACTTGCAAATCAATACGCATAATTCCAGCTGTGCAGTGTGATAGTGAACACGGTGAAGGATACTTCCAGAAATATTGTTATAAACAAAAAATTCTTCGAAGAACTTTGCCCCTGAAGATTCCAGTTCTTCCACGCACCTAGGAAATCGGGGTGTGTTTTGTTTAACTTCTTTGTGAAGTTTTTGTTTGAACTGCATCCTGGAAGAACCTTGACGAAGACGCTGAAACAGAATGGAAATGATTGTACCGTGCTCGTTATAGCTTACCGACAGGGAGCGGGATTTGAGTGGATCGGAAGATGTATGCTATCGTGGACCTTTTAGTCGGTTGGTCCACTATCGTGAGACTGATGAAACTATAGGAAAATTAGACGAGACCTGAATTTCTGTGGGTTGGTGTTCTGTGGATGAGCTGACTATGACTTCGCAGAAGCGAAGAGAGATTGAGTGGCATCCTGAATGTGGCAATATTATAAATATGAGATGTTGGTGTAACGTTGTGATTTTCTTTCACTGCATCGAAGAAGTGGTTAATTCGTGATTTTCAGAAAAGCAGTTCTCGACGTGTGTGTGAATGGGAGAACGCCGGGTGTTTCACGCGAACGTGCAGCACCTACGGATTTTCCAGCAACGAGATCCTCATCTGAGTCGCATAAAAAGACTCTTCAGAAGTCCCCATAAAAAGTAATTGAGGTTTGATAAATCGGGAGATCAGTTTGGCCGCGGGGATCAGGGTATACCACCCCATCGCGCCCCAAAAGTGGCATCTTTGAATGTGTACGCCAATTGTGTCACGGACGCTATCAACTATGTGTCACTGTTGGTGGACGCAATTTTCAACAGTTATGGTAAACTTTGCACCTGTCAACGACGTTGTCAAAGAACACATTGTCTTTCGTTTCATGTCACATTTCTTGTGTTTACACCTCACCCATACTTTCCTATATAATAAATGATTGTTACAGTGCCCTGTACCTAGCCGTAAAGTTTGTACCATTAATTCAGGAAAACTCTGTATGGGACTGGACCTTGGACGATTTGTTTCAGCTGCGAGACAAGACCAGGGTGAAGAGTTACGATGAATTTGAAAGGGAAGCGAGATGTGACCAATCGGGTAAGCGCTCTTGCGTGGAGGAAGGAGTTTGCATAAAAGCAGAAGTCCGTGCTCCAATGGAAAACGACGCTTTGCTGCTCCAGAGAACGAACGCAATCAAGGGATCGTGGGGAGAGAGGAGAGGCTCACGATGGGTTTGCCATTCAAGGAGACTCTATAAGTTACTAATCCTTTATATGTACTTTTTTTTATATAAAAGCGTAGTCAGTTAGGAAGTGTAAACCCGTGAAGAATTAAAAATACGTATGACATTGAAAAATCTCTGGTTTTATACATCAAACTTTTAGCAGCATCCTTTGACATACAAAGCGTCGTACCAATGGCTTCTTCAGACTTTCGGACTTCGGTGCGTCGCGTTATTTGGCCTGTCAAAGTTCCAAAGTCACTGTCTGATGGCGCTGATGACGGGTTTGCACTAAGGAACTATAAGTAAAAGTATTCGCATGCGCCATGTTGGATCTAACGAATACATTCTTGTTTACATATGATTTGTGTAAATCGTCGTCAAATGTATACATAAGTATTATAAATAACTGTTTAACAATCATTATTTTGTTAAATTATCTAATTGCCAATTCAATATTTAACATAGACCATTAGAGGTCCTGCTGAAATGCATAAATATATGACGTATAGCAGGATATAATGTGTTGTTATAATTACACATAAATACAATAATACAGTATAATAATGATATAAAATTTGTCTGAATATATACTGAATTACATATGTACTCCCTACGAATGAAGTGAAGTAGTTGGGGGATTACGAAATGAGTCGTAAATAACCCATTTTCGATGCTTTCATCACCTTCGGAATTCTAATAAGATTCACATATCAAAACTAGTAATATGTAAAACGCATTTTCTTCCTTTGAAACAAAATCTTGTATTATGTACTTTAGTACGTAATGTATTATGTACTCTAATGTCGCGATTTCAAATTGACAATCAGACTCAGAAACTATTCACAATTTAATTACGACATTCTTTTTTATGAATCAATTGTCAAAAGACGATAAATTCTCTAAATTAAAGCGGCGCGATTCCTATGTTCGCAAGCGCTACGTCACATTTTTCTAGCGCCATATTAGATCGATTGTGACGCATATGCGAATACCTGTACTTCTTTCTAGTGCTTTAGTTTGCACTTCCCAACTGACGACGTTTTTGCGTACATGTGAAACCATAATTCTATTTTTTGACCCCAATGTTGTTGCACGGTCAGCTATCATTCATCGACACTTAGAAACTTCCTCCTAGCAAGCTTTACCTCAAAAAATCAAGTTCGTAAAAAGCTATTTATTTATATCGATTCATTACTAGGGTTTTCTCCGGTTCTCCTTCGGGTACAGGCAGATTTCATATACAGGCTGTCTAGGCTCTGGGATAGGGACGGCGTTCTATTGTAATAAGTTGTAAATTGTTGAATTTAAGAGTGTTGTAAATATTTTCCGAATAATATATAGTTTAATATTAATACTTAATACTTGTGGAATTCCTTTTTTTGTTTCTTTTACTTAATAATTTGTTGGTATTCTGTCGATATTATAGCACATATTTGATTCTTATCTTAATAGTATCCTGAAATATTAAATCCAGCTCTGCCTTGGGGACCTTGATCGGAATTGATGGAATGGTCCCTTGCTCGCTTCCGGGGTTGTTCTTCACGTGATCGTACGCAGATCGTAATTGCTTTTGTGACAGTAAATTTACATTTCTTATTTCATCATTTCTTCACGACTGTCGTCAGCATCGGTTACATGTGTCAACCAGTCCAGTTTGCAATCACCTTCCTCACCATTAGGCTTTTCAATTTCGTGCCTTTAAAGTACCATGCGCAGAATGTGAGCTGTTCCCAGTAATTATTAGATTATTTTCTGTATTTCGTATAAAAAATAATTTACATCCGCAACATTGGTTTATAAGATTTGTTTTTACGTAAAAATAGTTGCAGAATATATTCTCTTTTATTGAAACAGTGTTCAATTTTTATGAAGAGCTATTTTCTATTGAAAACCACCTTTAAAATCTTCGCAAAGTTTGCATTGATCTGACAATTTTCTTCTCAAAACATCAATTCCTGTTCCATTCCGATAGTCCGTGCTATTTCGTAGTCACGCTTGTTATTTGCACAGCTGCCCTCTACGAAAGAATTCCAAGAATAGAAATAAAAAACGAATTTGATCACCCATTGTTTGCGTTTCGATGATAAGGTTTGAGTCGCACTTTCTTACGCTGGTAAGATTTACATTTCTAAATTGTTCTCTTTCAAGAATTTAGCTATAATATTTCCTCATCATTGTTATGACTTATTGAGTATTGTACGATTTATAAGAACAATTTATTTCTATCAATTTTCCTTTTTCGATATACAAGTTTTGTCTCGTAAAAATATACGATTGTGATGCACGATGTTGTTAATGTAAAATTTAACACTATGATTAACGATTAAAACATTTACGTCATTAAAATATTCGCAAATATTGTCTCTGGTATCTTTTAGTGTATCGTGATCAATCAAAAAAAAATCGAGCTGGAAATTTTGAAATATCTTAACGACTTGAGAGTTTTCTGATCTGAAATAACATGTCATGGAATTCGTGTAGAACGTAAGCGAGAACATGTAACATATGTTTACCAAATTTTATAAATAATTGAATTGCAAGATAAGAAATGATGGTGTTTGATGCATTTCCTGACGTTCGTCTCCAAAAAGTGCGTAAAACATGAAAAGTACGTGAATGTCGGGTTTATTTTTTGTGAGATAATTGTACTCTATATTTCTCTGTACGTCTTGTAACTTAATATGTTTAACTATGTAATACCTACAAAGAGTCATCAGCGGATGACTACTCCTCAATTGTGTATAGGTGTGTTTTGTTTTTCATTTTGATCATGTTTTTGCCTGTTGTTTGATATTCGAACAAATTTCAAATAAAGAATTTTTTTAATGTTGGGCGTATATGGTGGAATAAATATCGCGGGGAAAGGGAGATCGCTTAAAAAAGTTGCTTTGTATTTTTGTGACGGCCATAGGACTTGCCAAACCTCGATAGATTGGGATAGTGTGAACTATCCATATATTCAAAATACTATCGAATACTTTTGTGATATCATTCAGAGCGAAGAAATTACTTACGAAACCCTAAAAATATTAATATATTTTGATAGTAAAATGAATGTAAAACTAAACCAAAAGAACTTCATAAAATACCTAAAAAATAATAATTTTAATATTAAGTTATTTTCAATATTTTGTTAATGAAATGTAATTTTTTACATAAATACTAGCTCATACGCACGTTCTAATTTATCTCACTTGTTCGTTTTGCATTGAAGATTTTTTCTGAAAGAATTTAGTTGCTGTAAGTTGGAAACCTGCTGGTGTTGGAGTACAAACAAACACGTCTCATTTCGTGCTGGTTGGCCCTAGAATCCTCAAGTCGTAACCAGTACGAAATGTGTACAGAATACTTTGTTTTTATTTTAGCCAAACAAAAATAAAAGTACCACCAAAGCATTCCAGGTTCTACAACTGTATTCACCCGTCAAATAAGGAAATATATTTCAAAACCATTTTTCTTACCTAACCTAGAAACCTGCTGTTTTCTTCTAAAAAATGCTGAAATGACACTAGCTCTAGATATCTCCTCTGAAAAAGCACAACGCCTAAAGTGACGGAAATGGTGTATTTTGTATCTCGTTGGAATCATATTCATTTAGTATGTTCTCACGACGTAGTTCAACTGAATAAGCTGATGTGGTCTTTTCCACCAAACATAACACCCCCTATTTCCACTAAATATAACAAAATGTAACTTAGTTTATTATCCCCCCCACGTGGTCATGCGCAGTTTGCAACTGCTTTTTTTTTACAATAAATTCTATTTATTATTTTAGTTATAATGATAATAGTACTATCGATAGTTTTCGATTGGCCATACTATCGATGTTTAGCGAGCCGTGGGCGGTGTTCAGCTTGTAGCGCTCGCTCGTATCATCTTGAACGGGAGTATTCCATGCAGGGACTCTTTGACACGCAACAGCATCCACGTGACTTCCGCCTTCAGAAAGTGACGCTTAACATTCAAAGGCGTTTTATCTTTCGTTCTCTTCGCTGCTGACGCCATCTCCGACTTCACCGACGGCACAGGTGGTGTAGTGGTAGCGTCTTCGCTGAGCGGGAGAGCCCGGGTTCAAACCCCGCTCGGCCGAATGAGGTGAGGTTTTCAGCTGGGGTTTCCCCTCGCCTACTCCAGGCAAATGTCTGTTCGGTACCATAAGTTCCCCGACAACCCAACATTTCTCCTGCCCAATTCCCTCCCGCAAGTTCAACGGTTAGGTGGAAGAGTAGTCTGAAGATCTCATGATCTGAACCACACCAAAAGGTATAAATAAATAAATCTCTGTCTCTCTTGTTTATTCCCAAGTGTGATTTCTAGAGAATGATGTTGACTTGTAGCGTTTGAATTCTTTTGTACGACACGTCGTAGTTTCTGCGTATTTGAGAATTATTGAAAATATCGAGAAATTTGCAGGTTAATAATATATTTAATAAGTTTATATGGTAAAATATGACGTAAATTTATAAATGAAATAGGTCAAACAACATATTTTCATTAGATTATATCACATATTTTGAATCATATTTAGAATGTAAAACACAATGTGTAAATTTTATATTTGAACCTGGTATCCTTAATTTCATGATTGTGTTAATTGTTTAAATAACTTTGATTCTCTATTGTAATTTCGATTATTATGTAAATCTAATTATTTTGTTGTTTTATTTATTATTTTAAATTTCAATTTTTAATTTATTATTGTATTTCTAATTAATTTTGTTGTTTATTAGTTATTCTAAATTTCAATTACTTTAATTTTAATTCTTATTGTAAATTCGCCTTCTTTGTATGTGTATTGTCCATACACTTGTTTGGTGGAAGAACAGACCGAGGCGAACACAATAAATGTTCTATTCTATTCGTAGTTTCTGGGGAAACGCTTATGGTGACATCAACCGAGGTTCGAACCGGAGACTTCGAGTTCACCTGCGTGTCGTCCAACTCGAGTACAGGACCTGTAGATATCGATACATCGCGCATCTCGCTAGTGACTTTCTGTGCCGAAGCTTCTAATTGAATGTGAAACCGATGAACTAAAAATGCGAAGGTTCCAAAGAAATAAACGCGATGCATTCGTACAAAACGAAACCTTTCGACGAAGGGTGTGCATTTGAAGAGCGACGAGTGGCGCAGACCCCGCACTGCACTTTATTGTAGGCTCGTTAGTTGTTACGTTGATTCAATAAAAATATTAAAAATGTTGTTACAATACGTGACACTTCAAAGTACGCTACAATAAGACAAGGAATACTACATATTAAATCAACAACATATATTTGACAAAAGGTATTATTTGCTAGATATGAAGGAACAGTTTTTAATTAACGACGATGACGTAACTCAAAGCATCGTGTTAGCAGTGAGCACGGAGAGAGACCTCTCTGTCGAACAAGGGCACCGCGCAGTCTGACATTCGGATTTTATGCCGCACAGGAAAGCGCTTCACTTTAAGTTCCAATGGTTGTCTGAGACGAGAACAAGATAAATATGACCTTGTAAATGTCAGTTAAGTTGAGAGGTACAGGTAATACGTTAGGTAAACGTAGGAATATTTCCAGTCTGGGGTTATTGCTATACTGGCGGATAATGTGTGCTCGATGTTAAGATTGTTCAGAACGACATTTTGAACCCAAGGGTTCTTTCTTCACTTAGTCCTATACCTTTTTCAAGACTTTTCTGCCGCGGAAGCTCATCCGTTTCGTATAATTTTCTTTACGTAAATTGTATCTAACAGTTTTTAACTGCGTTGTGGGAAGGTTGCCTGCTTAATCTGTGGAGCTGTAAAGTGATGGGAACATCTTTCATAACTCGGTGTAATTGAAAAAATCTCTTAAAAGAGACGAGTAAAAACTCATCACGACCCGGATGCTCGTGTTTTCTGAGATCAACTGGTGACATTCAGTTTTTCTTTTCTTTTTTTTTTAGTGCTATGTAAAAGAGTGTATTGATACTAATCAGTCGACAAAATGGAGACTAAGAACCCTATACTACTCCTGTATCTCTTATGAGAAAATCTACATTGCTGGATAATAGAGTTCATGTCACCCAGGACCACAGACTATAAACGACAAATCTCTCGCTCCAAAAATTCGTCTTTTCAATGAAGATTTGGGGATCGTTCGTGATTCTTGAGGAATTTTCACCGCCCCAACGTGCCATGCTGCGTCACTTTATACCAAACCCCTCCTTAACATGACGTCACAAAACGACCTATCTCATCATTAAGAATGGTAAACAGTAACTCAAGAAGAAAATATAATCATTTGTATAATACTTAGGAGGATTATATAAGACGAAGACATTGAGAAAATGGTGCGTAAGAGATTGTAAGACTTTGTGTGGGAGAATTTGCCTCAATGCAGACAATTTTCAGCATTTATGGCAGGCTAAATGTAACGTCGCGCTATCTAAAGTACCTCCGACCCCTCTCATCACGAACCGACACATTTCGCCCCCCCCCCCACCCAAGAGCGTAACGTAATCTACGAAAGAACCCTTAAAATAAAACAAGTAAAATAAAATCGTCTTTTATCATTCGTGAACTATTCTTCATTTACTTCATTTAATAAATCTCCAGAAACATTTGCCTGGCGTGACGATCGAGGAAATTGGCACGATTACGTAACGTTTGAGTTGTTGTACAGAAAAGTATGATACACAACGAAAATGTCTTAAAGTGATGTTTAGAAACGTTCTTTATCTTTAATTTATTGTTGGTTTGACATTTATGTTAATAGTCTTTCAACTTGAATTATTGTGATGTAGTGCATATGTCTATCGTCCTTCGGTAGCTGGTTCTCCGTCGATAACATTTCATTACATATGCTTTCGTGCTCCGTGTTTCTACGTAGCATTTGTCCAAACATGATTTGCATTTTTACATTTAGATAACATTACATTGAGTTAGCGCGTGGGAGAGATAATCCGAACTATATTTGTCTTACAGATGTGATTTTTGGAGAGTTTACCCTTAACTGGCATTGTGAATTTGACATTCGTTATTACTATTGCAAATATCCTTCGGACAACCCAGTTTGAACAATGTGGCTGGTTAAAATTTGGTAAATTATTTCATGCAATTCACTAGTTTTCACTATAATTCTTCTTCTTAGCGTATACTTCGCTCATTATTAAAACAAACGAAGCTATGAAAAAAAAGAAAAATTTTGGTACGTAATGTATGTAAACAATTTTCATGTCAATATGTGGGAATTAAAAAACGGAAGATATATGAACGTGCTAAATGAATGAAATGCAATAAAGTATGCACAAAACTAAAATTTTGATTTAAAAAATAAAAATTAGTATTTCTGTTTACACAATTTGGAACATTTGGAGATTCTTAGTTATGTATTGTTTCTTCCATCGTTGCAGTAGGAGGGGGAGGAGGATCAGGGTCATCTTCTTCATCATCGAATCTCCCATCAATTAGGACGCTGGGGACATTTTCGCATGTCTTGTCAGCATTAAAGTCTGCTTTTGCAGCTAGTAAAGTCAAGAAACCATTGTGGTTCCATTCCTATTACGACCCCAAACCCTTTGAGAAACCTCCAAGTATCACATTTTTCAAGTGATGATTGAAAGTTGCTCAAATGCTCCTCCACTTGCATTGACATTACTTACGATTTTTGATAGCTTAATATTATGAAACAAGGTCCTTCCTCGCAACTCCATGCGAAGGAGAAAGTTATGATGATGTCGCGGAATGTCAGGTAGCCTTTTTACATTTGTCTGAGAATTAACGTCATGTCTCAAGCGAAAGTCTCAAGCGGCATCGAATTCACGAACTCAAGCTTTGTAAAAATAGAATCTACTACACTTGTAAGGAAGATTGTCCGTTTTCTTTAGTCATTTTCCCACTGTATTTTTACTTTCAATCTTTTATCCAACACACTCTTGTGCCTTTATCCCCTATTCGGATGATGAGAAAGGTGCTACACTTTTTTTTAGGAAATACATCCGGATTTAATGTTGCGATGGCTAGCACTTCAGGAGCTGAATGTATTCTGCATAATAAAAAATGTTACAAGCGCGATTTTCACTATTAATCTCCTTACAGAATGATCTCGAATTCTTTGTACAAACTTGAAAGTGCGACCAGCACTCCAAGTAAGTCAAATCTCAGAGATGTATGATCGTTCTCTTTTCTATTATTCTGAAACACATCAATATGAATATTAATGATGGAAAAACATGATTCGATCTACCAATTAGTAATATCCTACACACAATATTCAGGAACTCAATTCGCTTGAACTCGCTTGAAGTGAAGCAAAAGTGGAAACATAGAACCCCGCGTCGGAGCGCAGCGCTTTGGTGCATCTCATGTCACCTCAAAGGAAGAAATGAAATAGCTTTTTGAAATGTCCTAAGGCGACCTATAGATAAAAGTGATGTGAAAAATACTACAAATCAAAGTGAAATTAATCACATTCGTGATTTAAAAGTTGGTCTTAAATATGTGTTTTCTCCGTAAGAGGCAATGATTTTCTAGTTGAAATCACAATGAGTATCATTAATAAATAAATTAATAAATTTATTGTCAAAAAACCAGTGCAAACTGCGTATGACCACGTGGAGGACAATAAACTAATTTACTCTCCGGAAGCAAGCAAGGGACGTATTCCATCAATTCCGATCAAGGGCCCTAAGGCAGAGGCGGATTCAAAATAAATTCGGCATAAGTTCCGAGATAAGATAAGTTACCTGAGAGATATAAAACTAATAGAATGTCAATATGTTTGTAATTTAACGTAAAAAATTTACATGTACAAGTTATTATCGAACTATAGATTATTCTGAGTATAGTGTTTAAAAATCATAAGAGTTGAAAAAAAACACTAAATTCACGATTTATTGTTACAATAAACACTTTGCCCCTAGACAAAGCCTAGAGAACCTGTATAACCTGTATTTACTCCGTTTATACGCTGTTACAGATATGTTAGCGATTTCATTCCACCCACGCTAGAACTACTTCAAGGACCCTGTGACAATCGTCTATTGTATAGCAAAATAGTGTTTGGACACAAGTTTGTTTATTTACAGCGTCGTACACAATCAACGATACCAAAGAGGTGTTTCACATTCACACGTGCAGCAGCTACGGATGGATATTCGAGCGACGAGATCATGCATTTCCTGTGTTTGCATCACATCACCGCGTGACATACATCCATGCACGCATTCCTTTACAATAAATCATAGTTACAGTGACCTGCACCAACCCTTGGAGTGTGCACGATGATTTCTGGATCTCTCTGTATATCCATGTTGCGGGAGAGATTACTTAGCAATTCATCGTGAAATGTCACGATCTTCTGTGTCGCTACTCGGCTGAATGTTGCGATCTCGTGAGAGCGACGAAAGATGACTTTGGTGTTCAGCATTTTCTGCTCAATGATTCCCATAACCTCATTCTCGGAACAATAAGTTAACAGTTCATTCCTAACTAATTTGCATTATAAATCGCATTACAATCCAATCTAGTTAGGAATGAACGGTCGGGTGGAACATTTCTCTCCACATAATGATATGATTGGTCTCACGAGTTATACCACCTGATCCTGTATTTTTCTGGTAAAAAACAACAACAAAACATTGGATATTCCAAAGTATTTCGATGGAAATATTAGAACTGTCGACGGAATAATGTTGCTGATGACCGAATGAACGTTTCTTCGTCTTTTCATATCGTGACTCCAGTTCACAAAACGGAATATTCCCCATCAATACTGCCAAACATATATACGATTTATCCGGAGTATTCCCATTGTATTGTGCGTTTCTCTGGAACTCCCACACCCACAAGAGGGTGGAAGATAAGTATTTTCGAAATAAATACAAAATATTGACAGTATTTTATATTTTCTTGTAGTACGCTTTCTTCCTTCTGTAAAATGTTTGTTTTCTGTTACTCGTGACATAAACTTGTATATTGCTGTCTCCTCACTCTTTTCGTATGTTCTTTTCTTCGACATAATTCGGTTTTTTAAAATTGGTATTTTGTGAGTAATAAGTCGACATAAAAATTCACTCAAAATAAGGAATTGAATTACGGAAATTTCTTCTTGTTGTGAACACATTTTTAACGTTTAAAAAAAATTCTTTAAAAATCTTGGACTATCATGAAATTTTCTTCGAGGGACATTCGTGCTTGCCTTCGAATTTTTCGTGTTTACATCTACATTTGATACTCTGAAAATATTTTTGACACGAGTTGAAACTCCCGGGAAATGAAAAAAGTACGCGGCTGGTGAAACTTTTTTATTTTTTTTTAGATTCAGTTTTGTCAACATTATGACGTGCCAGGTAATACATAAATAGTATTTTTCATATCTTTTTACGATTAATCAAATACCTTGTTTCCATTTAAATTGTTTTAACGGTGCATCAAGTTCTCGAAGTCACGTTTCTTCGTTTTGAGAGGAAATTTAACTTCAGAAGAAAGAAAAAATCGTGAAGATGGAAACGCAATGACTCTGTTTATTAGTTTATAGTAAATTACTTTATTGTCCTCAAAGTAGTCATAGGCAGATTGTAACAGCTCTCTTGACAATAAATTATTAATTGATTTACTTTTTGTTAGTCTAACTGGCTTGATGTTGGTATTCGATGTAGCCAACGCTTTTACTTCGCCATCGTCCATAAGAGTAAAGCTATTTGTACCTCGTCTTACGTTGGCAGGACATTCGAATTTTCGAGAACTGAAATCCATGGCCAACCTCTGACTCCAATTTCATTCACTTGCTCTTGTCGCGCTGCTATTCCGTTCTTTCTGCATCGAGCAAAGTGTGGAACGAATATCACCTTGTGTCTTTATTTGTTCTGTTATCAAATTGTATTTCTTTTTGGCAAAGTTGCATGACTTGCAGCACAATGATCGCCGGGGGAAGCCTCCGGAAATCCGGACCCCCCTCTCATAGTATTTCTAGGCTGCAATCAAAGTACTTTATCTGTATTTAAGAATATTTTGTTAAATAACAGCGTATATTAAACTATTAAGACGAACGTATAAAACCTTTGAAGGAGAAGTATGTGCTTGGGCCGAAATACGTTTGTGGCCACGGCCCCGATTATCGTATTTGCCAAGCGAGCGCAAAGCTCCGTCGTTAATTATTTGTCGCTAATCTTTCTTCTAATGAGCGGCGACCTGGTTTCCATCCTCCTCCTCCTCCTCCTCCTTCTCATCTTCCCAAGGTGAAAGCCAGTCGCTCTTCAGGGGCCCTGACCCCTTCCTCCTTTCAGTGACGAAGGGGAGGGGGGAGGATCCCGAGGCCACGTGGGTTTCCGTCTCCCACACGTCTATCTATCGCTTCTGTATTTTGTGGCTTAAGCGGCGCGTTCTCAGTTTCCCTTTTTTTTTATTCTTCTACTTAAAAATGTTCATAAGAAATGCATTTCCTGTTGCCTGCTTCAAATGTGGCCGCACCCCAAATGGTTCACACCGACACCAGTATATGAAATCCTCAATCCTTACTGCACATACAAGAGAAACCTGACATATAGTATACTATGTATTTGTAGAGAAGAGGAAGAGACTGTGGATCATAACTGCAAGATAGTGGAAGAAGAAACGGGGATATGGATTATGGAATTAAAGAGGAAAGGAATATATAGTGATAAGAATGGGATGGATTATATTGCAGATATGTACAAGAAGTATGAAGAATGAAGTCAATGTAGTTATGGAAATTATTCAGCTAGATAGTAGTAAGTTCCCCACCTCGTTGGGGTTAGGGAGTGTAGTGTGTGTGTGTATGTATGTACACATATACGCTACCACCTAAGCAACCAGTGGGGCTTTAGTGTATATGAGGGAACAGCCGCAAAGAAAAGAAAAAAAAACAGATCAGACAATAATAAAGGAAAAGGAAGGAAGAGAGAAGGAATGTGTGTAGAGAGAAATATGGAGTAAAACAAGGAAAATCAGAAGAAGACACAGAGGGAAAAGATAAAGACATAACTAACCATGATGTTGCATTGCAGAATGGAGAAATATAAGAGAAAATAGGATTGAGAAATTAGTACATGAGAAGAAAGAATGAGAGAGATAAAGCCCTGGTAAGGGCCAGAAGGTCGGTATGCCGGGTAGATAAGCAGAAGTAAAATGAAAAAAAACCCTCCATCCTGACCCGAGTTTTTCTCCGGTTTTCCTTCGGATAGAGGAGGATTTTATATATATTGGCTCTCTGGGCTCTTATTAATACTAGTGTAATAATTGAGGCGTACTGTATTACAATTTGTAGATAAGTGGGTAACTGCCAAACTGTGTAAAGTTTTGCAAATCAATATTAACTGATCGAAATGTTAAACATGCCATTACCAAGATTGATAATTTTAATATGTATCATATATGTGTGGAATCGTACATGTGTAGTGTGTTATCTGATATTTGTCTTCGGTTTTCGGTTGTCATTCTAATTTATTTTCTTCTACGTTTTCCTCAATTAATTAAGGTGAATACCGCGGGAAGATTCCTTTATTTATACCCCAGAATAGAGTTATAATATAGTCACCCTATTATATTCACAAAATTCATGTATTTGTTGATTATTATGTATTTATTGATGGTGGTCAGCCAGAAGAGCAGGCGTGATGGGTTGAGCCTCATCATGTAATAAATAAGTTATTATTATTGTTGTTGGTTAACTTTGTTTATGTCACGGTCCATTCCTGTTTTTCATCAATTACGGGATCAGTTCCAAGCAATAGTGAGTAAATTTATTCGAAGATCACTGCTGAGGAAGTTCCTGACAATGTGACAGGTGTTCAGGATAAGGTATTCAGTCCCTTCTTGGACTCTAGGGTTATGAGATTTTATGAGGTTCTTAGGTATGAACCCTGTGCAGGAAACGACTTAGGGCGTAATATCCACTTTGTTTACCTTCCACTGGTTCTTTGTGCTGTGCACCAGATCGGCATATTTTCTTTGTTTCTCAGCGTAGGTTTTCTGCGTATTTCGGGATGCAAGAGGGACAGCAATGTCGATAATGACGGCTGTGTTTTGTGTTGTATCTATGATTGTTATGTCTGATATATTGTGTTCCACGGTGTTCCATGATAGAATAGTGCGGTGGCAATACAATTTGACTTTATCTTTCTCCAGCACCGGTTCTAGGCAATATTTGCGTTCTGAAACTAGTCGAAAGTTGTGGGCTATTTCTTGTTGATTTGATTGTGACCGTGTAATTATTTTTATTATTATTATTGTTGTTGTTTATTAATAGTTAGTTGAAGGCTGGATTAGAAGGGGTAGGGGACGAGCCTAGCACTCCCTTCTTGTGTTTGATTCACGGACGACACCTTTTTGCAGAGGTGGGACAAGGTGTCGAGGGAGGATGAATGTGAATAAGTCTGTGGACGTGATGCCAGTTGTAGAGATAATAATAGGGATTATGTCAACTCTGTCAGTCCTCGACATCACTTTCTCTGCAGCCTTTGTCAGCGTACCATTGGTGTTAGGTATGTCTACGTCTGTTATGAAAGTAACTCATCTATTATTATTTTTATTATCGATTCTTCCTCGGTAGGAACTGGAAACACACACCCAACAGATGGTATAGGGATTGGGCTATGAATGATTAATCGTGTTTTTTCGGTCGTTGCAGACGGCGAGCGGAGCCGACCTGGCCATCCAGATCCCTGCAGGCGGCGGAGGCTCCTTCCGCTTGGACTACGCGCCTCCTGTGGGTGAGCCGGAACCGAACGCCACAGTCTCCGGCGGAGAGATTCGTTTCTCACACGCTCTCCCCGGCACACGCTACGAGTTCTGGCTCTACTTCAGCAACAGTTCCGTTCGCGAATTGCTCACATGGACGGCGGCTATCACCACGGCGCCAGACCCACCCACCAACCTGACGGTGACGCCGCAAGGAGGCAAAGCGGCGTTGGTGTCGTGGCGCCCGCCCGCCCTCGGCCACGCCTCCGCATACAAGATCAAGGTGACGATCACTCACTCACTTACTTACCCGTCCTGCCCCGGGTTTTGCTCCGGTTTTCCTTCGGGTAGAGGCGGATTTCTTATACAGCTTCTCTAGGCTTTGTCTAGGGGCAAAGTGTTTATTGTAACAATAAATCGTGAATTTAGTGTTTTTTCAACTCTTATGATTTTTAAACACTATACTCAGAATAATCTGTAGTTCGATAATAACTTGTACATGTAAATTCACAAACATATTTGCGTTAAATTACAAACATATTGACATTCTATTAGAACTACAACTATTAGCTAACTTTTCATCTTATCTAGGAATTTCTGGTGAAATTTTTGAATCCGCCTCTGCCTTAGGGCCCTTCATCGGAATTGATCACGAGGGTAGTATCCATTGACGACGACTTCAAAAAGATATTGAAGATGGAGGGGGGGGAGTCTTAGACTCGGAGGAATTTTTCTGCCCCTCACCCCCTCACTTTCTTTTTCTCGACTCCGTTACTGATTTTAACACCTTGATCTGTTTTAAAATCATGTAATATTCTCTTACCTAAAAATTGCCTCCTTACATGGACATCGGCAAAATTATCTTTTCGTTTGATTTATTCACATTCTATGAAAACAATCACTTACTAAATTTATTATTTAAAAATATTCATTAAGAGCCTGCGAGTGGGTCTTTGCTCTGCTTTGCCTGAGACTCTGTTTTGATTTGTTTACCGGATAAACATTCAAATCCTTTTTTTTTTTTTTTAATATATAGATTATCCGTATTGGTAACTGTAGAAAATCGTAGTCGTAATAGTTTTAATACAGTTTAATGATACTGTATTGAATGAAAATGCAACCCGGGATATCGAGCTGTACGTGCTGGCGTGCTGACCACTACACAATCCCGTGATTTTTCTACCATAGTGATTTTAATAGTTCGATCTTTTCATTGCACCAGACCCTTCTTAACACGTGGGCATTGTTGTGCTTGCGTAGTTGGTGCCCCTGTCGGAGTCGTTGTCGGCGGAGGCGCAGCGCGCAGTGACAGTTCACGAGAGCGGCCTGCAACACACGCTGAGCAACCTGACGCCCGGAGCCTCGTACCAACTGCAGCTCTACACCGTCTACGACGACAAGGAGTCTCTCGCCTACATCTCACGCAACTTCACCACCAGTGAGTACTCGGTCGTGGTACCCACTGGTGGTACCCAATATGCAATCGACATAAATCATCTTGGTCACCTCTTGTTCTTTTCGATCCCGACGTCATTAGGGCCATTTTCCTCTTTCTTCTTGTATGTTTTGGTGTGTTGTAGATCAGGAGGGTTTTTAGTGGGTAGGGTTGAATCATTCGACGAGTCCCACACGCGGGGAGAGTCATGTCGACTCTCCCTAGTGCGTACCTGCATTTTCCCTACCTGTACAAGTTTTTCGGGCTCCAAGGACCTTTGATGTCGACATGAGCCGTAAAGCCCCACAAAAAAAGACATAAATCATCCCATTGGACGCAAAAGAGAGTAAGTGCGCCATCGCATCTCGGCGTCAGATGAATGAGAACAACTCTCTCGTCTCAGAGTCGTAAAAAAATTAAAAAATCTTCAATAAATAATTTTAAAGACCGGCTACGTGATGAAGACGTGAAGACGTTATCCGGGGTTCCTTCCACAAGTTCTCGGGAGGTTTTAAAGGGTACCCCAGGATAAGGCACCCAAAGGTGCCCCCACCCAAACGACATTGTCCCTTTGTATATACATATTTACTGATCAAATATCATTATTAATCACGTTTCTTAACTTTCCTTGCGTTTGGTATTGTTTCCTACGCTAAAAAACTGTAATTTTCTTCTTCTTCTTCTTCTTCTTCTTCTTCTTCTTCTTCTTCTTTCGCTAACCAAAATTAACTCTGATCGCACAAAAGAGTCGCTTAGATGATAACACATTCATATCTAACCAAAAATATTTTTATAGTATACGGCGGCGATAAAAACCCAAAAATATACCAAATAATGTCAAAAATGGACCTTTTTTGTCGAAATTACTGAGGTGAAGGGATGATTTTCTGGTCACCTACTCTTTACGTGCTATTCTCAACGCTGCCAACATTTCAAGTATCTGTGTGTGGAGGGCCAACTTGAAAAGTGCAAAAAAATGACATTTTTAGATATTTTCTATACTTTTTCGGTCGGTTTTGGCAATTTTCAAGATGGCCAACCACACGTAGAGACTTGAAATTTTGAAACTTTATTCTGTCCTTTCCTATCATCTTTGTGTTTCGATATTAGTTGAATTGAAGAGGGATTTTTCAGTGGGTATGGTGGAGGTGTTCGGCGAGTCGCATCGGCTCTTCCCTACGGTGCGAAACGCATTTTCCAAGGGCTCCAATGTGAGCGCCCTAAACTTCCAACGTAAAAGAAAGACGTTATCCTTACACGTCTTCGTATTGGCTAGTGCTATCGTACCCACGGTCTTCAACACCCCATCTGTGGCACTTGCGATACAAAACTTACCGTGGAACACTCTCCTTTCGAGTGTCGCAAACGAAGTACCGGCGGACGGAGACACTATCTGCGCAATGGAGGGCGATATGCTGAGATAAAAAGAACCGGTTCGGTTATGCCTTTTTAGAT
Source organism: Laupala kohalensis (assembly GCA_002313205.1). Lineage (NCBI taxonomy): Eukaryota > Metazoa > Arthropoda > Insecta > Orthoptera > Trigonidiidae > Laupala > Laupala kohalensis. The sequence continues at coordinate 100,878 of NNCF01129521.1, forward strand.
TCTTACAGGAATGTGGCCTTCGGAACACTATCTGAACTCTATTTATGTCTGATGTCTGTAAATTTTAAATACTGGTCGCTATGACCTATCGGATTTATTCCTTTCTATTTTTGTGTTTAAAGGATAAGTGTGTACATTTATTTCTTCCGTATACCCTACTCGAGGAAAAGATATGTGATAACTTTCGGCCATTTCCACCTGACCGAAAGTTATCTCAATAAATGTGTAGTTATCTCTTCCTTATCTATGCTTTCTTTTAATAAATATTTTATCGTTTAAAATCGGCGTCGATTACCTTAGTTGTTGATACGCCACTAAACCTAACTAACTTAATAGCCTTTGTGAACTTGTGACAGTTCGAATAGAATTTTGAGTTTTCCAACAAATATTATAAAGTTAAAACGTAATCTTTGAAATAATATCTTATTTTTTGTTACTATGACGAACAAAGAGGGATATTAAAAAAGTTATCGTTTACAAATAAGAAATAGCAATAGTTGTATATCCACAATATTTATGTCACTTAATGTGTTCGGGTGGGGGCATTGGATAAATAACTTTCTGTTTCCCATTTCTTGAATATTTCGGGTTTAAATGATTATAACTATTATAGTGATTCTCAATTGAAAGAATTAATTATTATTGTTCATTTTATTATTAATGAGTATCAATTGTTACAATGAAAGTACCTCTCAAGGAATCTGACGCAAGATGACATAGTTTCCCACGTCCATAAAATGGAAATGTTTAGCATAGTGCCGTTTCCCAATGAGGGAATTCTTATTGTGGAGACGAGAAATCCAATAGCCTTGTTAAGATGGCGTGGTAGAACCAACGCAATTGACGTGCGATGCGAGGTTTCTCAAGAACGTGTGTGTGATTATCTGGGAATACGCAAACATTTCTTCGAGTGCCTTGTTAGGGGTCTTGTTGCCATGATACGAGGGTCAGACTTGCGTAATGTATGTGGGTTCTTCTCTGGTCTTTTGGAAAACAATGGCTCATTTATTCAGTAATACATTTATACCTCGTCCTTGTTCGTATATTAATCAAAATTTGTTCAATATTTGAAGAAAAAAACTTCCCCAAACAATTTTTAACCATCTACCCCAGATGTAACATCATAATAATAATAATTTATTTCCATCATCTCATTTACAAAAGATGATACAGTTTAAACTTGTAGGAATATTGACCAATATCCAGTACTAGGTCAGTTACGCGAATAAAACATAATTTTATGGCAACAAAAAAATAATGAGTCCGTTTCACCAGTAAATTTCTTTGCAGTCAACATGTCGCTATCTGTGACGTCTGCATGGAAATATATTTCAATCTGTTAGGCTAATTAACAAAACCATACTTTCTTGAATAATACACCGATAAAGAGTAACTACAAGACACATTTAAATTAATTAATATATTTAGGAATGACAAGGAATGACATTAATTTGTAGTATGAGAAAAACAAACAAACAAAATCTTCCTTCTATAAAACTTATGTTTATAAATAGAATAAAGATGTAAACGTGCTTTCATTCTCTGATGTAATAATGAGATGACAATTCAAGTCAAATTAATTTATAATTAGTGTACATGAGAGAAAAATTTATTTTAAATGATTATTTGTACTATATTAAATACTCGTATTTAACTTATTACCTTGTCTATATAGCTAATATCAGATGTTACATATTTTGTTATCGCAGTAATACTTTTTTTAATTTTTCGGAGTGATACCCCCTGTTATTTCTAATTTCGTGTGTGGAATAAATGTGAGATTGAATCTAATGTTTCTCCATCTTGTTCATCCGGTCGGCGTCATCGAGAAGACACGTCGGAACCGATGTGAAATGTATTACCGTTGTTTCCATCCAAGGAGACTATAAACAGATAAATAGATGCGAGTCTTGAGGTCACTTCCAACCAAGGAGACTGTACGCAGCAGTAGAAACTTATGTACGAACCCGTCATCAGCGCCGTCAGACGATGACTTTGGAACTAATTCAACTCGTTTAAAAGATTCGATTCCCCCAATCTTACACGCGTATAATAGACAAATGTATAACTCTTTTACCGCGAAATGGTTAAACGGTTACAATCAAGGAGACTTTATAGTTAGCTTGGTTACAATACATGAGTAGGATCTTTTAAACCAGTTGAATTAGTTCCAAAGTCACCGTCTGACGGCGCTGATGACGGATTCGTATATACTTCCCAACTGACGACGTTTTTCGTATGTACATCTCGAACCCTACCCCCAACTAAAGTAGTTTCCACTCCCGTGTATCGGCTCCTCGGTTCGATCGCACGTAATGATAAACGTGAAAAGACAAAAATAAAGAAAGAAACAAGGAAGGAGCGTGAAGCGTTCACTCATTGGGTTGGCGACGTAAACGTGAGAACATCGAAGACGCGTCTCCACTTTTTCCACCGCCGACGAAGACGCTGCGAAAGTGAGGTGTTGGCTGCGCGTCTCCTCGTGACCCAGTCACTGCGGAAAGCGTGCTTTTGGAAGCATCTTCTTTCTTTCTCTCTCTCTCTCTTTCTTTCCATGCAAGAACGCCAACGCTCTCGTGAGGTCTCCGAGCGTGAAAGGAAAGTAAGAGATACTTCCGCCGTCGTTATGAATGGGAATCAGATGCTCTCTCTCTCTCTCTCTTCCATTTACTTCAAGAAATAGAACTTTGAAGAGTCTAAAAATGTGTGTACATGAATGCAATAATATATATGTTGATATCGATTTCAGCTCTCCGGTCATTAAAGCGGTATATAGATCATTTGATCTTTCAATTAAATGCTCTGTCTATTACGATAATTTTTTAATTACTTTGTGAGTATTTAAAAGGGTGGTTTTTAAACTGTTTTCAAAAACTTGTATTTTTTTAAAAATGTTTATTTATAAATGTCGCTGGAGCCAAATGTAAGGAGAGCCAAACTGAAGAATTGAATTAGAATCGAAACCTATTTCTGGATTCATTTGCGCCCCGCGCTCCACAATCCGCTTCTAAAACTTCAAAATTTTGAAAAAATGAAATGTACATGAAATTCCGCGTACAGATTGCCGGTCCATACTTCCGTATGTCGCCCCGTTTTCGTGATTCATCTAGAAAATGAGATCGCAAAAACAGTGTTTTGCCATGGAGGAGTTTTCTTTGAATTTCGCGAATAAGAGAAGAGCAAAGAATTGAGAGTGGAGGACATGAAAGCTGACACAATGAACTTACATTGATTGGTGTTAAATGTAATCGCGAAACTTCATAATCATAATGACAACGTATCATAATAATATTGTGTTTCGTTTTAAAATGAATTTCTTTATCTGAATTTGTCATCGAGGAGTAAAAATTATATCTTCATATTTCCATTAATTTTCTGGCTTTTAGAAGAATTACTCAAATGGACTTCAGCAAAATTGTTTACTATTGTGATCATGTTGGTACTTGGAAGTTGAGTAAGGCACACTCTAGACTTTTGATGTAAGATGGCGACGTAAGGTTTTATAGAAGACGCTAGCTTTTGTCTTTGTTTTTTGTTTCTGCTAGAGTGCAGCGCTTGATTTTTCATACACGCTTTAAACAGCATTTGTCTTTACGAGGTTGGTACTGCAATGATTTCCTGTAAAGGATGCTGCGGCGCAACGCGGAAGTAAATAAAGCCTTCCATCCGACAACGTGGACCGTGTTACCACTTCAGGAAAATAATAACTGAATCTAATTTTGAGGTTTCTGCATGAATAAAAATCAGGATGCAAATGAAGACCGCTTTCTAATTTTATTGTTCTCTGTTAATAAAAACGTAGCAAATACGTCTCTTATAATATTCTTTAAATGGGAAATATTTTTTATTACTTTTTTCATTATAGATTAGATACATTTAGTAACTGGACGTACTTTTTACGTTCGCGTTATTATTTTATATCAATTTAAAATCGCTTCTGCACATGAAATGCTACAGTTTTTTTCGATAAGTCGTGTCATTATTTTAATAAGTCTTGCCGAAATAGGAACGTAAAACAAATAACGTGTCAGTAATTCTTTTATTAATTTATTTAATGAACCTAAATTAGATTAACTGGATTGCGTATAATTTTATCTATTTTCGGTTTCATTATTATAAACAGTGAAAAATAAATATGTGAGCAATATTCTGTTATTCTTGCATCGATTGAACGTATAATATTAGCTGCGAAAGAATATTTGACATTTCAGCAAAAACCACTTTCAACATTACTTTTTTTCAGTGTTTGAATGTAATTAATAAATACAAAGAAAATATATATGTATAGAGAAACGCGTGTTTTATTCTTCGTGTGCCTGTTCAAGCGATCGCTGTTAAAGATGCGTGGAGATGATTAATTCATAAACAAAAACATCATTTTTTTTTGCAGTTGACAGAAAATCTGCAAACAAAATCAACACATCATCTTTCCCCGTGCCTAATGAGTAGATTTTATCTTCGAGTCTTCGGAATTGCCCCAAATTATGTTTTCCCGCGTACACCAATTTGGAGATTAGAGTTAAGCGCGTAAGCACGTAATTTTCCTGGTTATGCGAAAAACATGTAAACACATTATTAAATGATGTTGTAGAACAAACGGAAGGGTGGGAAAAATTCCACGCCTTTTGATTCGTGGGGATTAAGAATGTTTTCCTGCTTCCGCTCGTTTCGGCCGTTTGTCACGTTACGTAATAAACCCGATCCTGCTTCCTGTCACCTGGCATCCACGTTGGTCTGTGTTCACGAGCGGCCGACGTAACTGGACCCATTTACGTTTCTTCGTCAGAGAATTCTGAAGCACAAAAATTAACTTTGTTATATGATTATCGTAATATACTTTATAATAATTTGCTTTTAGTAAAGTTTTAATTCGACATTTCTACGATGCTTTTTCACTATTATGGAATTAAATTCGTTGAAATTAATTATTAAGAAGATTCATCTTCAAAACTTTGCTTCAAGACATTCCTCTGTTCGTCTTGTTTCTTGCCCCCAATTCACTAAATTTGAATTAAACCACTAAATGATTTAATTTTTAATAAGCTAAAGAAAATGTAAAGTAATCGATTTTAAGATACGGTCCTGGTTATCCAAAAAAGTATTTTGAAGGATGGCGAATCCGTACCAAAACTGTAATTGGGTAAGAAGCTGGCACACCAGCGTCCTGGGTTCGTATCTTACTTCCCACCACAAAATAAATACTCCAATCCGTATATCTCTTTGCTCAAACATAAATATGTCCCTGAAACAACAACGTTACTCATTTCACTACCTTTTGGTAAAATCAACCTCAATCGGCATGAATACTTACTTTAATTGTTTAAATGATTTAAAACTTTTTGAAAATCAAATTAAACATTTTATTTTCCGAAGAAATTTTGGAAGGGAGTTTCTTCTGCAAAAACTGGCTTTTTAAAGTTCCCTCGATTCTCGATGAGAGGAATCGAAAGCAACGACCCGCTCTTTGACTCGAAACTGTAGAGCGACGGAGGTTCATTGACCTTTTCATATTCAATTCTTTATCTTCATCTTATGTTCTTGCATATTCTGCACATATTCTCAATGAATAAAAATCAGCGTGATCGAAACTAGGTTAAGGTGCATCGCGTTGTGACTGAAGTCAAGTTTCCAACTATTCACGAAACTTGGAAATGTTCACTAAAGGAGTTCTAATTAATTAATAATTCGTTTTTCTGATTTTTATTGGTGGATGAGGACAATTATTTTGTGGTTTTAAAACTCGGTAATTAATTTAGACTGTCGTTTGACTCCTTCTTTGAGTCAAAAGAGTCGCATAGTCTTCAGTCACGTGATGCTGCTGCCATTTCCGTTAGAACAGTATTTTCCACAGTTTTTGGGGAATTATTGCTGGTTGGATGTCGCGTAAGGTATGAAAATCTCTGCGTCATTGCATCGTTCCTATTTCCATTTGATATGCTTTAAAAGGTTCTCTTGCTGTGTCAAACTGATAAAAAAAAAAATTTTTTTTAAACTTCAGTCCACGACAGTTTCTCCATGTAAGCTCATAGTAATTTAAAGTCAAAAAAATTCAAAAGTTTGCGATGCATGGGTATGAAAATTCATCGCCAATGGATAAGAAATGGTTCAAACATTTTTTTGGGGGGTACTTTAGACTCATCGCTTTGACGGATCCTTAGTTCAGACCCAAGTACACTCAGTGTGCTCTAGAATGAGTACCGGGTCTATCCTGCCGGGAGCGAGCAGCTGGCCACAGATCCTACCCCTAGTGCCGAGACCCTCTACCCTCCGTGTACGAAGCCCTTGAGCACCTTCGGGGCCTATTGTGGGACAGTGTGATTTTTTTGACTTTGACTATGACTTAAGCCTCGTCTCGACTACGTTTCCTACCGAGTAAATGAACGTCTGAGTGCTTTGATGTAAGCCAACCATCAACCATCGTTGATGAAGGATCTCCCTTGTTTTATATTGTTGTATTTGTAAATGGGAGGAAATGTAGCATAGTGCTATTGAAGTGTATCTACGTGGAGCGATAGGAGGTACGAGTTGGGTGGAAGAAGCTATTGTTAGTAGGTGGGCCGCTTAGCTGGGTTTACCAACAACTTGGCTCACGTAGAGGGGTTAGTAGAAGTAGTTAGTAATAGAGTTATTGATACTAGGAGGAGGTGGATAGAGGTAGGAAGGTTTACTTTTCAGTAGTCAGAGCTATATGAACTAGTACAATAATGTGTCCCCATCGGGAATCAAACACGGGATGACTTGGTGACGAGCGACAACACTACCACCTGAGCCACGGATGGCGCCGCTCCCGTGTTGCAAGCGTATCTGCGCCGGAACAACTCAATGTTCCTTCGGATGCAGAATGTTCGCCGCTTTCCCCGCAGTCGCTGCTCGATATCCGTCGCTCTACTTCTTCCTCTTGCGATACGATCTCATTACGTCATTCTAGTAGGGTCACCGCGCTGCCCACTGTACCAGTTCCCTCGAAGAATATCGATTTCCTTTACTGTCGTACTCGAGTCCACTCACGTTTCGTCGTTGCAGATTTGGTTTCTGTTTATTTAACGAAATGTTCTTTCCCTGTGGCGCTCGGGATTTTAAGGTACTATGAACGTCAGGTGATACCGGTGAACTGCACTTTTTTGTTCGATCGAAAGAAAAGACTAATATCTGTGAAAATATGTACTAAATCTGTGCCCCTTACTGACTCCCGCGTTTGGACTATTGAACTTGCGAATCAGTGGCTCATTTCCTATTTGAAAGATAGATATCAACAGGTCGAAATATCATATACTAAAAATAAAGTACTTCAGCAATGTCTTTCAGAAACAAAGCCACTACTCGCGTAGTTCCCCAAGGTTCAATTCTCGGCCTTGTACTCTTTTTGTTGTATGTGAACGACATGTCGTCTTCCACATCAGATTGCAAAATGGTTCGTTTTGCCGTTGACACTAATCTACTATGTAAACATGCCAATGCCCAAAACGTTTTGCCTAACCTTTCGGCTTGGTTCCATGCAAATCGTCTCATTGTAAACACTGACAAAACAGTGTTTATGTCATTTCACAATAATATCATAAAATCTTTACCCCAGATTTCTCTTTCGTTAAACGGTTGTTTACTCCCATTTACGATACGGCGTCATTTTCTGGGACAATTACGGGCAGAGCATCCAAACAATTCAAAAAAGGATTGTTCGGATAATTTGAAAATCTCACCCCCGAATCTCTTGTAAACCTTTATTCAAGAAATTAAATATTTTGACACTTCCCAGCATTTGCATTTATGAAACGGTCGTGTTTGTGTGGTCCGAATTACTGAAATGCCACCATTGCTTTATACGAAACAGTCTCGTTCACGAACACAATACTCGCAATAGTAGTAATATTCATCGCCGTAGAGTGTCAAACAGTCTTTGCCAAAAAGGGCCGTATCATTCGGGAATCGTTCTATATAATTCCCTGCCCCAAAAAATAAAAGATATTATGAAATTGAATCTCTTCGAATCCGCAGTTAAAAGCTACCTTCTGCACGAGTGCTTCTACACTGTAAAAGAATTTATTGATTTAAATAAAAATGAAAGCAATCTTGTACTTTATCACGCCATTGTTGTAGTACTTTCAAAATATCTGACAACAATTTCGAACCTATTTTCCTGCGTGCTTTTATTATGTCTTATTATTCATATAAATTTAGTTGTTTATGTACTCAACCCTGGTACGGTTGTGTACATGAACTCCGTAGCCCCATCCTGGACCGGGTTTTGCTCCGGTTTTACTTCCGGTAGAGGAGCATTTTTTTAAATATAAAGACTCGCTACGCTTTTGCCCAGAGACGGCATCAATTGATATAATTATTAGCGAATTTAGTGTTATTTAATATTTTCGAATTATCAATAATACTTTCCGAATGATTTATAGCTTGATAATGACACGTACTTGTGAAATGACTGTTCTGTGTTTTATTAAATACAATATTTGTTGGTATTTGTTAATACTATAATTTGTCGAACTATTTTTTTATCGTTAGGAGCACAGACTATGTGGTTAGGAGTGTTGCTGAAATTTTTTCAATCCGCCTCTGCCTTAGGGCCCTTCATCGGAATTGATGGGATGGTCCCTTGCTTGCTTCCGGAGAGTAAATTAGTTTATTGTCCTCCACGTGGTCATACGCAGTTTGTACTGTTTTTTGACAATAAATTTATTATTATTATTATTATTATTATTAAATCTGCGGCGTGATGGCGTGGAGATAGGGATGCGGGAACAAGACGAAATCTCGCGCTGACGAGAAGAGGGAGGGAACTCTGTGGTGTCGCATATGAGACCTGGACTTTTGACTCATCAACTCCGAACGTTATTGATTTTGAATGATTTTCGGTATGGAATTCACTTGTACCACCGAAGGAGGAAGGAAAGAATTTGCGCTCGATAGCGTTGATGGATGGATGTAAGAAATCCAGCTCCCTTTCCCCCCAATAAAAGATGACACGAAAGTAATTTATATTTTGGTGTATTTGTTAATTGACTACCTCGGCTTCGCACGAAGCGTTTGTGGCGATAAGAGTTTAGAAATGCACTTCAAGTCTGTTTTAAGGGTTGATATTTCGGCTGCAACCACCGAGTAGCTTGTAATTGAAGATACTTCTCTTCAACTCAGATCCCAGATTGGTCACACCTCAGTGTGAAAAAGGCTGTGAGAGACTCTATATTACCTTCTCTGTCGATGAGATAACGATTGCCGACTTATACTTACTATTCGATGAGATAACGATTGCCGATCTATACTTACTATCTCTGTGTGTTGTTCTCTTTGCTTCCGTTCGCCGCCGCCTCGCATCGTTGTCGATCATCGGGCTCTCGCTGCGGCGGCGGTGGCCAATGGTTACGTCACTGCTGCGGTCGAGCCGCGTCAAGGAGCGCGTACACGCGGCTAGTGAAAGCCGCTTTTCAACACCTCTTCGTGTCTCTGCACGGTGGAGTATATGGAGGCGAAACCTGGCCAAAAGTGTTTTATCCAGTAAATTTCGTGAATTATGGCGAAAAATCATTTTTAAGTATATAAACTAATGTCATGTCCATTATTCATGTTTAGAAAATGCATATAGAACTTCTTTTTAATTGGTTATATAGATTTGATGCATAACCTCTCGAATCGAAACTACATTTTACCCCAAACATGACATTTGTTTCTATACATGTAAACGATAATTCGCCATGATCCATCAAATTCACGGAATAAAATTCTTTTTGTCAGGGTTCTTCTCAATATACTCCGCTGTGCGGTGTCACGAAGCGGTGTTGAAAAGTGGAGTTCACTAGCACCGTGTACACTAGCCCCCTTTACGTCACTGCTCACTCGTTACGGTGCCCCCCCCCCCGAACCGGTCGGTCGGTCGAGCGGCGGCGTAATGGGCGTATTATTATTATTATTAATATAATTATTATCCAAAAGCGCATTTGTGGCCGAGCATTGTCTTGCCACAAGTACACTCCTTTCGTCAACATACCCCTCCGTTTGTTTAGAATTGCTCTCTTGAATTTTTTTAGGGTCTCAAAGTATCGTACTGCGTTAATCGTCTCCCCTTGAGGCAGAAATTCGATCAAAATGATTCCTTTACGGTCCCAAAAAATGGTTGCCATGATTTTGTTGTTGTCCGAAATGGTAGTTTTGAATTTTTTGGCAGACCTTTGTGACGCCATTGCGATGCCTGTCTTTTTGTCTCAGGTGTGTAATGAGCTACCCAGGTCTCATCTCCGGTCACAATTGACCTAAGAAAGTCCTCACCTTCCGATTCAAATCGCTCGAGGCACTCTAGGCCAGCACTAGCGACCCGATTCACTTTGTGGTGTTCTGTCAGTTGCTTTGGGGCCCATCTTGCGTACAATTTTCGGAATCCCAGCGTTTTTGTAATTGGCTCGTGCAGGAGAGATCTGGAGAGTTGTGGAAACATCGCGGAAATTTTATCCACTGTCAATCGACGCTCTTCACGAGCAGTTTCCTCAATTTTTGCACCAATTATCGGTCAAAATGGAAGGTCTTCTTCCGCTCATCTGATCGTCATGAACATCCGTTCTCCCTTCATTAAACTCTCGACACCAGTTAAACACGTTTGTACGATTCATAACAACTTCACCGTAAAAAATTCAGTCGGAGTTTTTCCTTCCGCGAGAAGAAACCGAATGACAGCCCGCACCTCGCACTTGGCCGGATTTGTTATCGGCGTATTTTACCCAAACGCATGTTACAAGGCGAGCATTCGTACTGCGTAAGTCCAACGGTACTATTTATGTTCAGAAGAACCTCCATACCTCTCAGCGTTGCCAAACTTGAAAAAAAAAATCTCACAGTCCGATGGGGTAACAGTACTCTTACTTTCTGGACGTGCCTCGTATATTCGGTGTTGATTTCGAGATTTTTAATGGAATCGACCAGGGATTGGGGTACTAGTCCTAGGGTAGATAAAATGATAGGCACTATGATCACTTCTTGAACATTCCACTTCAAAGGCTAGTTGTTGGTATTTTGATATTTTGTTGTTCTTTGTTTTTTTCTAGATTGTTGTAATTTACGACAGCAAAATAGATTAGATACACTTGTGATGCTTTTCTTTTCCGAGACATCGGGTTTGTTGTGAATTGTTGTTAGGTCAATGAGAATACTTCTGTCCCAGTACAAAATATTTGCTTTCAAATCGTCTTGCAGAACTGATTGGTCTAGTGGTATGGGGTTCTTAATGCAGTTAAGTGTTTTTGCAATTTCCAGATGAATAATTTTACCCATGTTGTCGTGTCTAGTTTTGTAACCATTATTGTTATTGTTATTATTATTATTTCTGTTTCCGTGTTCAGTCCACTCCGGAGCAGAGTGCTCCACAAATCCAGAGACACTGCGCCGTACTTAGGCTGAGTGATTAATTACCACTGCGAACGATCAAATTTGGATGGGAGATCCAAATCCAAAGGGAGGGAATGATTTTTCCAAACCTTTGGGTGTGACATCCCATCTTTTGGATGAGTCATCATTACTTCCGAACGATAAGGTTGTCTCAATTGACGCAAATCTTCCTACAGTGAAAAGCAAAGTCTTATAATAATCCCTTAAGCGCCATTTTCGTGTGACACCTCCGACCTTTATAATCCTCTTTAAGTTATAACAAATAATTATATTTTATCATTTAATTATGGACGGAGGGCTGAGGGGTAAAAAATCCTCAAAGATCGCATGACGAAATGTATTAAAGATCCCTTTGCTGTATCCGATTTGGTGTTAGCTTCGCATGGCAAGAGTGCGTTGTGGAAGAGCGCATAGATTACATAACAAGGTGTCTCTGGCAGCAGAATGACGGATGGCCTTTTGAGAACAGTTCTCTCCTGCGATTATCTTGTCCCTCGCTGTTTCCTTCCTTCCTCCCCCCCCCCATTTCTTGCGTCCGCCTCTTCGCATGAGAACTGTTCTCACGCCTTCCTCCTTCTCCCTCATCCGCTCTCCGAGACGCTCAAGGGTCCAAAAGTGGAACATTGTGGATGTCCAAGATCTACAGGATGATACAGAATTGTTGGTAGAAACTTTAAGGGTTGATGCAGGACACTGCGACAATAATTTATTGTATAGGAATAGTGTATGGGCACAAGAGACGCGGTGAGGTGCAAACAAAAGAAAAAAAAGATGAAAGGAAAGACGAAGTGTTTATTGACAGCGTCGTTGACAAATGCAGTGTTCACCATAACTGTTCAAAATTGCGAAGTCCACCAACAGTGATTGATACACATGTGCTTGACAGCGTGAGTGGAGCGATTGGCGCATTTACACATTCAAAGATGCCAGGTATTTCACTTGCACACTTGCAGCAGATACGGATATTCGATCAACGAGATCATGTTGTACTTCCTGTGTTTGCGCCTCACCGCGTCACGTACGTCCATGATTGCATTCCTCTACAATACATGATTGTAACAGTGTGCTGTACCAACCCTTAATGTTCGTATCATGAATTTGGGATAATTCTGTTTACGAAACTGATGTAGGAGGATGTTTAGTTATTCAGATGGATCGAGAATCGAAGAAATCACACTCGAAGTCGATGGATCGATGTGTCAAAAGTAGATCTGTCGTAATGGGTATCGCTAGAGCTGAGAGAAGTCGATTAGAGGTCTGCGATTCGTTCTTATTCGATATTGAGGCACGTGTGAACGAGATGTTTCTCGTATCGAAATCTAATCGATGAGTTTCACACCAACTGCCCGGAAAGAGAGCACTTAAAAGAGGTATACTACCTTGAGGATTCAAAAGACTACTTTACTCGCCAACGTTTCGGACATATTAAGTGCTATTTTTATATCTACTGGACTCATTCGATAGCTTCTTAAACCGTTTTTAAGTATTGTATATCAATCTTGTCTTGATGGTATTATTCATACTACCAACTCTTTGTGAATGTTTACATACGTCTACACCCCGGGGTCTGCTCTGGGTATTGATTCGAAGGAATCGAGGGAAACGCAGAAGAAGCTTCCATGAGAATGACGGCTGAAGGCCGAAGAGAAAAATTGGATAATATAATAGACATCTACAGAATGGTCACATAAAATACAAAATACAGATTAAGTAAAGAAAAAACCGTTTAATTCTCACGAAATCTGAACCCAACTCCTAAATCAAACAATAATTATTGTGTCTTCGGATCTCTTTTTCCGTAAAATTGACATGATATTCGATAGGGGAACGTAAAATCGATGTATCGTGTGTGGGATATCTGTTCATTGGGAAACAAAGAACGCGGCTTCGTGACATTGGAGCAAAGAAACGGACGGACGGACGGAATGAAGGCTTTCTGCCTCATGACGATTGCCTTTATTTCTTCAAACGATGCATCGATCTCTCAATGAATCCACGCAATTAAACTGCAGAGCTGTGACGCCGTGGGATTGCAGTAACTCTCCACACGTTGATTGTTGTTGTTGTTCATTTGTTGCGCTCTGAGAACAAAACGTTGACGACGTTCGCTCTGTTGCAGTGACAGGCGCTCGTATTTGCTCCACGCCTTATTGCAGGAAAATGGCGACAGCAGTCTTTCAGAAGCGTTTCTAGGATTGGTCAGAAAAATGTTCTCAAATATATTTTCATATTTGATAAGTTAATATAGTTATATAACATGGAACGTTTCGGTGCAAGATTTACTTTTGTTTGGGTAAAATAAAAACAAAATGTTTTCGTTGTTACACATTTCCACATCGTCTTTGTTTGTGCTCCAACTACAACATATGGTTTACAGGATTCCAACTTGAAGCAACTAAATTCTTTCACTAGAATTTTCAATGGAAAACGAACCAAAGACATGGGGATTTTCCATGGAGAAGAGAAATAAATTGGAACATGCATATGGACCAATACTTGTGTATAATTTTATTTACTGTATATTGAAAATTATTTTATTAACGACCTTTTTTGATTGTTTTAAGTGAGTAACTTCTTTTTGTTTTTTTCATTAGAAAAGACGACATGACAAAAGTAATCGATAGTATTTTGAATATATCGATAGTCTCGATAATCCTCTCTTTTGCAACCACTGGGACTGAATTATTTTCATCGTCCCAGTAGCGCTTTTCAAAGACAGTTTCTCGGAGTCCCTAAAATTATGTTAATATTTGTTTCGACATTTGACAAATATTGGTGATATAATTACAGAACAGGAAAATTAAATGTACCTTTATTTAATGAAGAAATTAATTTTACTAAATTTAGTGTGACAGTATTCCAAACGTAAGGGAACTAAATATTTTTTACACTTAACTGTTTCCGATCTCTTTCCCATTCCTGCGCACACTTTGCTCTACATTTCGAATTCCCCAATTGCTCCAATTCCCAATCCCTGTCATCCAAACCCTGTCACCCACTCTGCAAATTCTCCCGATCCAACAAACATTTCATTTTGTAAGCGCCATGATCACGTACTGCACTCGAACAGGAAGATACAAAAGAAAATATCGATATTCAACGATGAACTTCTCAAAGATTCAGGGAACGAAATGGAGTCATGAATCATATCTCGTAACAATGAGTCGACATCCGACCTTCCAGTGCAGGAGGGACAGCGGCCGCCTTTCGTCTCGAATGTGTTAATGTTACCCGATGAATCAACGCTCACCTCTTTTACATTTCGAAATTAAATTGACGATTGAGGTTTCTTACTCTGAATCAATTACACTCTAAAGATTGATGGTTCATAATCACGATGTACACAGTGGACTTATTTTACATCGGAACGCAGATTGCAGCGGAACCAATGGAAAATGATAGAGATTCTTGTTACAAATCGCCAATTAAGTCGTTTCTATGTTGATACCTAATCCAGTGAGATGACTCTTACACACCTTATTTCAATGTCAATTATTGCGTTTCTCATTACGGATGATGTCATGGTGTTGTTACTCATACACCGCCACAACTGCGAAGCATTAAAAGCCTAATGGATCTCTATAGATACGGTCGCTACCTTAACTTTGATGGAGACAGTTATGAGACTAAATATATAATTTTTTGAAACGTAGTGAAGCACAATTTTAAGAAATGGAGCTTTATGTTTTATAGTTCATTTTCGTACTTCGTTTTAGTCAGCAAGCAACAACACCGACGCTATCAGTGACGATGACCCTGAAAATAAAGATGGATATTGAAATCTTTGAATTATAATTTTCTTTGCCCCCCCACCACCGTGGCAACGGTGTCAGCAAGTCATCCTCGGTTCAATTCCCGATGGGGCGAGAAAAATTTGTAGCTTTTCATTTCCATGCCTCAGTTTGTACAACTGTGGCGTTTAGAAAGTTCACCCTCTGGCGCTAACAACCGCAGTTGTAATACTCGGATACATTCTTTCTAGACGCTGTTCCCTCCATAAACTCACGATGTGTCGAAAGTAAATTGACTCACACAGAACTGAACCTTTTACTCACACTCGTCATCGTGGTCCTTAGTTGGCCAAAACGGGAATACATACATACATAATTTTCTTTAGTTTAGTGTAGTTATACATTGCACGTTAAAAGTAGTATCGACTCTCAATTTGCAGTTCAGCAAAGTTTATTGATTTGTATTTTGAAATGTATTGTCTTGTGCAAAATGTTCGTATTTAACGTAGAGATCTAGATTTGTAGCGGTGACAGTTAAATAATCACAGACTTTGTGGAAAATTTCATTTCCAAAATACTGCAAAATTTTGTGAAAGCATTAACCGTATAAGAATTTTTTTTATAAAGAAAAATATCACCACTGAGGAAAATCTTCAATCGAATGAAGCGAAAATGTTGTTACCTTTACGTGTGTTTCCCCCGCCCCCCGAATGACTCATCCTGTTGTAAACTGAGTAGTGTATCTATCCCACGGGACTAAAGGCTCGTTTACACGGGGCAAGCTGCCTGGCAGGTAACTTGCCTACAAAATCTGTTTACACGGGGCAAGTAACCTGCTTGACATCCTGCTTACCTGGAAACTACGACAAGCATACTCGTTGGACATATGTGCGAGTGAAATGGTTCGACATTCATTTCGTGAACCATCACACGAATCATGTGAACTGCTTCTGGACGAGATAGAAAAGAAGAAATCATAGACTGGGGAGTGGCTGCAACACTCACGACCCGTCGTCGCAATTAGTAAATATTTAAATGAATTTTTTCGGACGTTTTAGACACATTACAAATTACATTAAAATCCTACCCAAAATGTTACTATACTATGAAAAACCATTAACACATAATTTACATTCTGAACATGATCACTGTAGCACATTGCTTGATCAAAACGTTAGAAACATGGATGTATATTTAAACAAATTAATAACGAAATTACAAATTAGTAACGAAACACGAACAATTATACACCTAACCTCACTTTATGCTGCTTTGAGAGGTACAATGAGGCAGGTTTCCTGCCTCAAATCTGCTCTCCGAGGCGGTGAAATTCCAGACAGCTTGCCTCATTTTTGCGACAGATTCCGTTTAAACGGGGCAGGTAACCAGACTCGCAGATTGTCAGGCAGGTTACCTACCAGGCAACTCGCCCCGTGTAAATGGGCACGGAGAATGATGCCGTTATGCCTCGTATGATCTATCCTCTTTACACCTGAATGAGTACCTGTTGTGAGATGTATCAAGAATTAAGTACAGAGGTGTAGTACCAGGCTGTATGGGTGTTGTCATATCGCTGCAGTTAGTGTAGAATAGCCATTTCCCCCTAATATAGCAATCTACCTGTAATTTTATATCCAAATTGATGTGCGTTCCGACTGCATCCAGTGCGTCTGTCGTCTCTAGTGCGAGACTTACATTCAGAAGACCAGTCACGAAACCATCATCATTAACTGGAAAGCAAAATGCGGGAACGTCGCTTCCCTGATGAAGGTACCTCAGAAGCGTCACTGGAAGCTTCCTGACACTTCGCCATAGGCGGATTAAAATTTGCATTGAGTATGAAACTATTGATTTGAAATTAAATTAATAAATTTATGGCCAAAAATCGGTTACAAACTGCGTTGGACCACATGAAGGACAATAAACTAACTTACACTCCGGAAACAGTTATTCCTTCAAATTCAATTAATAAATCTTAGTATTCGTATTCTCTTGCAAAGAATTCTCTCGCGCTTTAAAGTAACCGTAAAACATTCGTTTAAAAAATCAGTTTCATTATCTCAGCTGCGGAAAAAGTGACGAGTCATGTCTCAAATAATTAACCTGACGTCACGCTTTGTTTTAGGGGTCGTTCGTAAATTACGTCGCGGTCTTGGGGGA
>NNCF01129521.1:123475-160616 GCA_002313205.1 Laupala kohalensis
CCACACACACACACACACACCACTGTGACGGGAACATTGGTGTGTCCTTGCCGTGATGTTACGTTAAGCGTTAGGATAGGTTAGAGTTGTCTGATTACTTGGTTTAAGCAAAATTGATAAAACCGTTTTCCTAAACTTATTTTAACATCATCACCTCCAATTTCGTTTAAGTTTCTCACGAGAAACCAACGTAGGGCGGCCATTTTACTCACCCTGAGTCACTGCCTCCCAGATGATGATGCGTGCTCAGAAGATCCTTCGAAGTATAAGAATCTACTCGATACTCCTTGAAATTTTGCTCGATCATTCGTCTCTCTCTTCATATAGAGGACTCTACTCCGAGTGGAACGAAACGCTGACGTCAGAGCCCTTGACCTGGGCGACAGCCAATGGACGACGCGCCTTAATACTGGGCGGGACACCGGATGTCCTGTAACGTCCGGCCGCGCGTTCGCATGGGTGACGAACCCAGCGCTGTTCCGTTCGATTTCATAGAGTCTCCGCGCGAGTGGGACGGATGTGATCTATTTCGTTTTGCGTCGTAGGCGGGGACCTTCTCTGCGCCGTTTCACGTGGCTTAAAAACCTTAGAAAGTGCTTATTTTCGGAACCCATTTCTAAGGACTGAAAAAACAACTTTAAGACTCCTATATTTTCAATATAGGGTGATATTTTATCAGCTTAATCCTCCTCAACTGTTACGAGAGAGTGGAAATCGACCGAGCGATTCACTGAATTGAAAGCACCCACTGACGTGAGATTTTTAAACGAAGGTATAGGGTTCCTAGTTACATTCAAAATAAGAAAAATGTTTTAATATTAATGTTTATTACGTACAGTTATTTATTTTTTAGTTATGCAACTACGTATTTCAGTTGTCAATTAACCTGATGAAGACTTGATCAGAAGTCGAAATGACGTTAGGAATTGTAAATAAAAATTGTCTATGAATATGTTTATAAGTGGAATAAATCAAATCAATAGACTCAAATAACTAATTATGATATCTTTCGTTTAGAAATCGAGGATGAAAAGGAATGTCCTTAATAAGTAAAAGTGTTACTCTCAATACGTAACGAATATTTCCTCTTTGAGTTATATAAACGGAAGATGAATTAAATAAATTAGGCTTTTCTTTTATGTCTTAAACACTTGTAATAGTTCGATAGGTAGTATACATGGGAATTTTTTTTTTTTTTATAATTTGGTGTATAAAGAAAAGCACGGAAATTTACTGCTTACAGGTCACAAAACCGCTAAAGAAAAGCCCCTTAAAATTTGAGGTGCTTATTCCCCCCCCCCTCCCCGTGGAAAAGTACGAACCCCGGGGACAGAGCTGTCTGTATACGAGGGGGCCCGCAGAAATTTCGACGGTTGGGCGAGTCCTCATGAGGTTTCAGGGGCAAACGCGGAAAAGAACAGGAAATTTTCCTAAAGTAAGTGATATTGGAGTGTGTAACGTCGGCGCCAGGACATGCCATCAATTTGTGAAATATTAATATTTCTTTGCATTTTCCAAGCCGCATGCTTTTAAGAATCTTACAATAAGTGACCGGTCAGCGCTGAGACGGACGTGCGACGAGCTTGGGATTCTCCCTAAACCTTTTCCGTGTTGAGGTATTGTTTGAACCAACACCTTTCACTTTTAAGGAAAGTGCGTACAAGTGTATTCGAAGAATGCAGCCGGCGTCGTTGATCCACTGGAATTTAGGTGTACCTGAAGAAAATAAGAATTCTACGAAGTAATGAATGAAGTACGTGCCGAATATAGAACAACGACAAAGGGTGTTTGCGAAGCGCTTCGGTGACGCCCATGGCGGTTTGTCCGCTGCGGCGCAGTCTCTGCGTTCCTAGAAGCCAAAGGGGTGACCCAAACTGAGTGTTTGCAAGGTGTGGTGGCGAAGGCGTGGTTATTTGCTAATCACGTGACTTCTTCTATTATATATTGGGAGGAGTGAAGATCCTTGTCGATTCTTTACGATGGGCTCTAATGACCTTCGATGTTGACGAGCACTAAAGCCCCAACAAAAAAAAAAGATTCTTTACGAGGGAATGTAGAGATCCGTCAGCACTGAGATGTGACTGAGCTAAGACTAGGTCGCGGAGACTTTGGCTTCCGCAATCGGAGTCGATATTGGCTTGTTTGTTCGGACAAATAAGTTTGTAACTTTGATGATTATTTAAAGCACTAGACACCGATCTTTATTTAGCGCGGCAATATTTGAATCATTCTGGAACATATTATGTTACAATTATTTCTTTGTGACTCATATTGATAAAATATTATAAATTAAATAGTAAAAATTTAAGTATAATTTTATTTAAATATTGTTTACTTTCGATAAACCTTTTTGGTACATAATTTCCACATAATTTTCATATTGATCCACCTTTTCCTATTTCCAGGATGGGGTCACCGGCACCCTCGGACCCCGCCCCCTGTACGGGCGACCGTGTACTTTACGGAGGTCATATAAAATATAAAATACTTCAATCAGAAATTTTCTTTTCACACAACAAACGACGTTTTACTTTGCGTTACTTGTATGGAATACATGTCATAAAAAAATTAACTAGTCGTCAAAGTAATCTCATTGATTTTATCTTTACTAATTGGAAATGTTTATGTTATTAAAAAAAACTTTTGTTATTTGAGTTTGTGCGAGTCGTTCTGTAAAATAGAGCATTTTTGAAAATTTCCGTACAATCTGCAATCAGTCTGGTGTGTAGTGCACGAAACAGTACGTGAAATGGATTGTGAAAAGCGGGCTTAACGGACTGCACAGGCTCCGTCCGTGCCATTCACGACTGCGGGTGGAATTAAATGCATTCCATGCACTTCCTTGCAATGTAAAGTATACTACGAAACCAAATCAATTCCTTTCAATTACATCACTATGGATCCATGACGCGTATATCGACTCCGGCTTTAGAAACCTTCGTTTACAAATGAAACTTTTGTTTGCTTCCAGAACCAAACACTCCGGGCAAATTCATCGTGTGGTTCCGAAACGAAACGACATTGCTGGTGCTGTGGCAACCGCCGTATCCTGTGGGGGTTTTCAATGAGTACCGCGTCAGCATCGAACCCGCGGACGCGTCCGACTCCGTTCTGTACGTCAGCAAGGACACGGAGCCTCCTGGACCTGCGCAAGCCGCCTTCAAGGTGAGTATCAGCGACAACTTTTGGGAGAAAAGAGCGTCGTAGCGCGACGATGGTAAATGGAGACACTATGTGTACACCATAGAGTGGACGATACACTTGGGACTCTGTTACCTACGAGAATGTGACCTTTGGCACATTATCGGAACTTCATTTCTTCCTGATATTTGTAATACTGGTCCTGATGACCTAGTGAATTTATTCTATTTTTCTTTTCTGTGTAGAGAGAGAGTGTGTGTAGTTATAAATATATCGGTGTAGTAATCTCTCTCTTTCTTCTCTGTGAATATGACTTGTGTGTGTATGTGTTGATGAATGATGATTAAGTGTACTTACAGAAAAAATCTCCTCACTTTAATGACTCATTTTGGAATGGGCGTCAATGGCCTTAGTTGTCGAGACGCCATTAAACCTAACTTCACTATAGTGCTCGCCTCGCTGTTGTGTTTGCAGGGTCTGGTGCCGGGGCGTGCCTACAACATCTCGGTGCAGACCGAGAGCGATGGGGAGGTGTCTGCACCCACGACGGCGCAGTACCGCACCGTCCCCTTGCGACCCCTCAACGTCACCTTCGACCCCGACTCCGTCTCCGAAAGCTCCTTCCGCGTCTCTTGGGAGCCTCCACGCGGCCAGAGGTACTCTCGTAACTGTAGAGAGTGTATTAGCGTAACTTAAGTCACAAATCAGTCCTGGAACAATTGCGTTGAAAAAGGAACTACGTAGTACGCTAAGCTAGTTTAAGTAAATATAAGCACTAGGTTAAGTATTAGACTAATTACAGCTACATTTGTAGCCCTAGTTGGAGCAGTCCATGATGCTCCCACTGGGAGTCAATTAATATATAAATTCTTGCATAGACAGGAGTAATGGTTTTTTTTAGTGTAGCTGTAATGCCCGCGCTCCCCAAATTTATGGGGGCCTACCTGGGGCACGTCAGTGTTGGGACCACCCCCAGGCAACAAGTCAGCAAGAGCTTTTTTCCTCTCCTAACTAAAGTCTTTTTCATACTTCAAATAAAATACTAGAAAAACTATGTTTGCCTTAATCTAAATTGTCCTTTTATTACGTAAATTAGGACCAAATAACCGATTTAGCACAATATCAATGATCAAAATCTATTAACTGAGCCACTCCTCTCAATAATTAACTCTCAAATTTATAACTTTTTCATTCATACATAATTTGCTATTTACAACAATAAGTGTTACACCTCTAACAACACCAAAATCTGGTATGCAGACGATTATTAGAAATAAAATTGAACCTCCACGCGGCCAGAGGTAAGTGCTGGCGATGGCACACACGGGGTGGTAGATCTCACTAGAACAAACAGTTATAATATAGAGGCCTCGCAGCGAAAGAAAGGTAACCAAATATAATCAATGGAGCGAAAGCGCGATGTGTCGTATGTGGATTGCCTAGAGTAGCTCCACCCATTCCAGACGGCATGCCACGGTGCTCACACAATGGCTGCTATAGACCGTGGAAAAGCTAACTTCATAGAGGCCAAAGGTTAGTTATCAAGTCCTCTGTCTGTCACAGTTTCATACCAATTACTGTCGGTTCTACGAATCGGCTGATGTAGAAGGCAGCATCCGAACGTAAACTCACTGCTGACACGTGCCTATACCGTGAGGAGTGGGGGCATTGACTCCTCTTCCCTCATTCCTTTTCTTTCGCTTCGCGCACTGTAGAAGGAATGCATATGTGTAGAAGTGACGCGTTCAGGTACAAACGCAGATTGGGGGGAGGGGAGGGCGTGGTGGTCCATTCCGATGGCCTTAGCGATCCCCATATTTATCGAGCCTCGATTTCTTCCTATTGGGACATCTAAAAGCTCTAATTTACAAGGCTCCATTAGCATCTGTGGAGGACTTCGTCACTGCACGCCTGCATGGAATGTCTGGCGCTAATCCATCCATCGACGCTGCTGAAATTTAATTTCTGTTGGTGGACGCAATTTTGAGCGTTAGTATTGAACATAGCTGAATAGTAGCACTTTGCGAAGACGTGGTAAATAAACAATGTTTTACGTTTCATGTCTCCTTCCTTTTGTGTTTGTACTTCAACGAGTCATTTCAGTCTCTATAATCCTTTTCAATAATTGTGTTATAATGAGCTCTATTACTCCTCAAAGTTTGTACAATGATTTTAGCTCTGCAAGCTCAGGGATAACTGCTCCTTCTATTACGACCTATTCCTTCTAGCACCTCAACGTGGACCGAGTTGTTGGTGAACCCAGCTAACCGGTTCACCTACTAACAATAGCCCTTCACGTAGATAAGCTTCAATAGCACACTACTTTTCCCATTTACAAATACGACGAATTAAAAACAAAATGATTTTCGAAGTATTCTGTATTTTACACTGCCAAGCTTGAAAATGTTGATGTTTGTTTTGAAAGCTAAAAGTTCATATTCCATCCATTCGTGAAATTCTTAGACGTTTAAGTGAACCACCTCGGAAGAACATCATGTCATGGTGTGTGTTGATAGCGAGATGTCATTGCTTCTTTTTTTTTCAGTGAGTTCGACAAGTACCAGGTGATGTTGTCTCTGCGCCGTCCGTTGCCAGTGACGCGCGCTCGCGACGAACCGCCCACCGTGGAGTTCCGAGAGAGCCTCGAGGCTGGTCGCACTTACCAAGTGGTGGTGAAGACGGTCTCGGGGAAGGTCACCAGCTGGCCCGCCACCGTCAACGTCACCCTCAGTAAGTACACGGCCTCAGGGGACAAATCCTTCCTTCTTCATCCTCTCCTTCCCGCCCACCTCGCCGCCATGTTTGCTTTGTTGTACATTTACTCTGAAACTATTGGATAATACGTTTGAAACATAAAATTTGGAAATAAAATATATCAGAAGCAGCAAGTATAGAAAGAAACAATCACAATTTTAGTTGATTTAGCGGATTACTTATTCTTTGGCAACAAGCAAATTAAGTTTGAGAGAGCTTTAAATAAAATCGCCGTTTACAATAACAAGGCTTGAAATAACATATTCCAATCTGCTTTAATTGTAATTAATGTCTATTACATTAATTGGGTCGACAGCAGTATCCAGATGACACATCACAGCAAGGGCATCTATTTGGTAGTTAGTGGTTCTACCTTCACTCGATGTAGAATATATGTGTATATCTGGATATTTCTTATTTTTATATTAGTGTAGTAAAATGTAGTTTTGTAGGGAATATTTTGTTTATCCCTTGCTCTACATTAAATAATTAATTTACTATTGACTTTTGAGGCATAATGGATGAACAATTAACAACAAATGATTTGAAACTGCATACACAATATATCTCACTGAATTACTTCAAAACATGCAGTGACTGATAGTGACTGGCAAATTCTTAAGAATTTTAATATCTGGGCAACTTTTTTACTCGAATAAAAATTATTAATGTGAAGCTCAGTGACATGTTGCTTAAAATGATATACGCAATATTTGTACAAAACAGAATGAAAATAGTAACCCAGAGTTGGGCAGATACGAGAAGATAGAAAAGACGGAAGTGGCAACCCCAGGTTCCAGAGTTTAGCAAATTCTTA
Source organism: Laupala kohalensis (assembly GCA_002313205.1). Lineage (NCBI taxonomy): Eukaryota > Metazoa > Arthropoda > Insecta > Orthoptera > Trigonidiidae > Laupala > Laupala kohalensis. The sequence goes on from NNCF01129521.1 coordinate 130,188, forward strand.
TTCACAACAGGGGGTTTTTTACCTGAGAAGAAAACGCACTTCTATTTTGAAATAAGACATCCCAAAACACACTTAATCTTGGATTTTCATGAAAGTTGTTTGACCCATTTTTGAGAAAAGAATATACACAGGATAAATTTTATATTTGAGTAAACATTCTACAGTAAGACCTGCCACGTCAGGTCCCAGTCGGGTATGGTCCCCGGGACCACGTTCCTGGTTACCCCTCTTCTCGTTGGGGCTGGGTGGACAACATTTGAAAGGGTACACAGGATATATCAAAACTCCACGGATAAAAATACTGAAACTTCAGAAAATGGAGAGGCAACATTAATAGGAGGCAGAATCATGTGGAATACAAACACAAGTCCAGAAAAGTTACGGTGAGATAATGTGACACAAGAACAAGAAGGAAAAAATGGAAAAAGCACTTTATTTGGGGAATTGAGAAAGTTACTTATGTTCCACAATGATGTTCATAGTTCTGCCCATTAACAGCGATACAGGCCTTGCACCTGTGTCACAAATATTCGCCAGTCCATTCTGTATACACACATCCAACCTGTATACTCATTTTGAAACAGTTTGTATACTACCATTTATTATATCTTACAGCTATATAAAATAGAAATGTGAAATTTCAGTACATAGAGCCTTCAGAACTGGGAAGCAATTGAACAATACGTACGGTTGGAGGTAACACTGGAGGAGCTTCATATTGGGCTTTGGAAGCAACCTTTCTACCACTATACTTCAAAATAGATTATAGAAACACACGAAGTTAGAATTGTGTAGATCTCGGCCGACATAGAACCAAATCCTGTTCTTTATTTTCCTGTTTTTCCACCACGAGCATGCACTGCAATTTATTGTTGACCAGCCTGATTCGCTATTCAAGTTCTTTGTTTGGTTCATTATGTGTGGTTTGACTCACAGTTGTTTTAATGACTGAAAATGACAAACATTTTCCATAGAAATGAATCGGTAACTTGACGTGAGTGTAGTCATGAACCCTCAGTCAGTATAACATAAATAACATTATCATTACAATGCAAATAAAGTTTTGAACAAATAACCAATGCCCTAAACAAGAATCAACCCTCATTTCCAGCATCAATTTATCTTTTTCTATCTAGCATTAATATTTCTACATTTTAAAAAACTGTTTCCCTCAAAAAAAGAGGAAAAGAAAGAAAGAAAGAAAGAAAACCTTGGGAAAGTTGTAAAACATTTTGGAGAAAGCTCAAACTGTGAGAAAAACATTAGTAAGAACAAACTGAAGGATTTTTGTTGAGATAATGCATGAAACCATTTATGTATATGCTTTTCATGGTGTGGTGTCCTTACTGAGTAAATTCTTTTTAAATATATGCATAATGCATTTTTTTTTTTTTTTTTTTTTTTTAAGAGCCCTTGCCAGTCTTGAACCTCTTAGCGACTATGGATAACAAAACAGGGCTGGTCAGTGTATCATGGAATCCAGATAATGCAAGTCATCAAGATTCGTTCAAGGTGAGAGATACCTATTACTCAGTATTTTCTCATATCTGTAAATAAATTTTGCAGGTCTAAGCTTTGATTAAAAATAAACTTACAAACAACTGTTGGCCTTTGTAGTGTATAGCAAACCTATGGTCTTTCTTTCTTTGATTATGGAACAAGAAAAGTGTGTTGTTGTGGGCCGACACACAATTAACTTATAGATTTTTTCTGATAGTTAATATTTAACTAGAGCTTTGTGGGTGTGAGAAGATATTTACAGACCTAGGTGCTATTCAAGACAATAGTAGTCTTTTCAGAACGAGGGCTTGATGTGTGGGGGTCCCCTAGACTTAAGGGTCGCAGCAGAAAACAGATAATGGTTGCTTAATGAATTATTTTTGGACAAACAGTTTAAAACAGAAAATAAAATGTTATTATTGAAAAAAAAAAAAATTTTTCAGAACTATTGGTGCTGCATTTTTAATTTATTCTGTATTTGAAATCAATATTCCCAACCCCTTATCCTGATAAATACAGCAAATATTTTTTGAAAACTTAACTCTGTGTATCATGAGTGTTTGCTCTCATATTTTGGCTAAGTCACAAGGTAACATAGCTGCTCTGTGTTTGAACTAAAAGAAATGTAGATGAGAGTGAGGGGGGACTTTTGAAGCTTATCTGTTTGTATTTCAGTATACTTCTTTTGTCTAGAATTGTCTAGAAAATATCATCATATTCGGGGGGGGGGGGNCTGATACACTATAGGCCTACTTATTAACTTGTCTAACATGTTTTTATTTATTTTTCTTGCAATAAAAATTTCTGTTGTGCTTTATTGCAGTGATGTACATTGTTGATACATCAGTTGAAATTAATGCTTAACTTTGACAATTATTACAGACAATCATGAGAGGGGAATTATTTTTCTGTAGTTAAGAAACATAAGATGTAAAAGTGGGGAGAAAGAAGGGGAAAATCTCTGGCTTCCCCCACTTTAATACGAACCCTGATTGCACCTTCCATTGTTGTTCACTTGAACAAATTAATTTTGCTGTTAAGTTAACCCATTGTTGTCTGAAATTTCTTGGAATTTTTGCAACCACTGCGGCGGAATTAATTTCATTGTCCCAGTAGTGCATTCGGTGACAATTTCTCAGGCTCGCTAAAATTAAGTTCATTTTTATTTTGACATTTTAAAAATATTGGTAATAGAGTTATGAATGAGAAAAATTGGATTCACCTGTATTTTGTTGAAAAAAATATTTTACTTATTTTTAGTAAGATAAATTTCAAAACAATTATTACAGTTAAAAATACATTTAGTTTGATGTAAGGTAACAACACTTTTTACATTGGTAATCTGTCCCTGATATTTTCCCATTCTTGCACACACTTTGCATTTTCTTGAAGGTCTTGCCTTGCATGTAGAAAGGATTTTGTCAATATTTACTTCGCAAACATAAAGGGCACTCCACAGCTTTGGATTTTCTTCCACTTCACTCAAACATCAATAAAAAGTAAAATTATAGAGGAGAACAATCGATATTTAACAATGAACTTCTGAAAGATTCAGATAACTAGTAAAAATAAAGACACGAATGGTACCTAGTAACAATACGTCGAAATCCAATCTCAAAGTACAGGATGAGCAGTGCCCATCTTTAGTGAGGAAGTCCCATAAAGGTAGAGGATGGGCAGTGCCCATCTTTCATCACGAATGGGTTAACTGAATAATTTAACTTAAGTCATATTTAGCCCTAATAGTTGTTACTTTTTGTTAAAAAATATATTTAGTTTGATAAATATATGAGGATAAATAACTAGAAATTATTTTTTTTAAATATATCATGCATATTTGAAGAGGGCCTCTCAAAGTATTTTGTGAGAGGACACCTAAGTTGTCAATATCATCAGTGACACACTACCAGCAAAAGTTGCTGGGGTTTTAGATTGTCTTCATCAGTAATCATATTTTCCTATGTTGTAATGATATTTTCTTATGTCTTGATTTAAATTTTGTGAGGAGATTTGTAATTAATAAATGTATAAAATACTTAACTCTTCTTGTTCTTTTTTGAAATGCCTCCTAGACATTGGATCATCCTTGTAGGTACTATATACGTACATACATTCTTTATTGATGCAATATATTATTTTATCATTTGCATGTAATACATTTTTGTATTTTGTGTAGCTGTCCTATCATGAAATTGAGTCATTCAATGGAGATAGCAACGTTGTGAAGGACGTCCAATCGCCAATGGTCTTGGAGTCTCTCCCTCCCGGACGCAATTATTCAATTAGTGTTGTGGCAGTAAGTGGAGGAATTGAGAGTAATGAGACAACAGTTTATCAAGCAACACGTATGTATCTCATGAGTTTTGTTTGTAATGTTTTACATTTTCTATTTTGGAAGCCTAGAATACTTGATCATGTCATTGTCACGGCTCTTTTAATAATAATTGAGTAGGTACAAAAATTACTTGTATGCATGCTTATTATTTACAATATTTTTATTTGTACTCAACCATGGCACATGTGTATTCATTATCTCTAAAGACTGATCCTGACATTAAGTTTATATCTGAATAAATTCAACATACTTAGTTATATTATATTTTCCTTATTGCCACGGACCATTTTTTATGCACTGTTCTTGGCTACTAATTATTTATTCCTACTCTTTTTACATTTAATTTTCCTGATTACAAATAGTACATTAATAAATAATTATTCTTTGGATGTGAATTTCTCTATTAGTCACAAATTAATTAAAATTTCATTTCAATTCTTTCTAATTACTTTTATTAAACCACATTTCTGCATGATAATAGATTTAAGCATAGTATATGAGAATGTTATTATGGTTTATCCTTTTCAGAACCATCTTCACCCTTAATTAAGGACCTTCTTCCTATGGAAAGGGGCCTGAACATATCCTGGGTCTCGGATGTTAAAAATAGACAAGATAAATTTGAAGTTGTCTACAAACGCAATGATACCGATGAAGCAGTGTCAATCTACACTATTGAGAATAGTTTGATCCTTCGTGATTTATTTCCGGGCGCTGGTTACGAAGTGAAGGTGTATGCAGTGAGTCACGGTTTACGTTCGGATCCTAACGGCCACTTCCAAGTTGTATGTGAGTAAAAGAATTTTTCATTGTTTAAAGGAAAAATGTGTGCATTCATAATCACATTCATAATCATCTATTTGATCATCGTCTTTTGTGATTGTAGAGTGTTTCCTATGAATGTAGGATAAACATTTAGATAAAATTCTGTAGCATGTAAATAATATTACATCATGCAAGCTGTTTGAGTTCTTTACTTTAGTAAGTGGGAGACGGTACAAGATAGAGGCGAGGAAGGCAGGGAGTAATTAATTCAAAAAAGTGTGTTAACTCTTAAGAGATGGTTTTTCAGATCCTCATCCTCCTCGGAATGTCACAATAGAGAAAGTTACAACAAATTCTGTAATTGTTCATTGGCTGCCTCCGCCCCCAACAGATTCTCTATATGAAGATTTTGTTGTAAGGTATGTGTATAATAATTGTTTAAATTACAAAAAAATAATTTAATGTTTATTTTTACTGTTACTTATTTTTAATAATAGTAATAACTATATCATGGAAATAAATAGGTTTATTTCTACATAAGATGTGAATGAGTTAAAATAATTTATGTAAATTTATTTTGATAGGTCAAAGCCTGAATCTGGAGAAGTTTGGGTTCCTTATGCTCGATTACAGAAAAATGAATTTGAAATTGAAGTGTTTGAAATGATCCCTGGGGAGAGATATCATATACAAATCAATACTGCATCATTTATGGTGGAAAGCATTCACCCTCAGGAAGTCAGTCATACTGTCCGTAAGTGATGTTCTTTGTTTCTTGTCTTGGGATAAAACAATGTTTCTTTTCTGTAATAATTCTTATCTATATTGCCATACATCTCATGTGTCTTTTTTGTTTAAAGAAATTATTTATGTTTTAAAGAAAAGTTGATCGGTTATGAAATAATTTTTTTGTATTTCTGCTACGTCTGTTTCTGGTCTCTAAAAGTTTTGTTTTGCCGGTCTCTTCTTTAATTTATTTATCACATTCAGTGAGATGGGAAATGTTGAGAGAATATGTAATTAGGAGAAAATACCAATTTTCTTTCAGGTCCAAATCCAGTTTCCAACATTGCTCCTCTTGTTGATTCTACTAATGTAACTTTGGAGTGGCCTAGACCTGAGGGTCGGATTGAGAGATATATTGTGAAGTGGCAAGCTGTAGATGATCCAGACTCATTGCAGATACGAAATGTATCTGAGCAAGTAAATCGCACTGATTCTGATGAAAACAGACCAGTGCGGGTCCTCATAGGAGATCTTATGCCTGGTGTCAACTATACTTTCCGCATCCACACAGAATCTTATGAATTGCAGTCTGACGTAACTGTTCTGTATGAAAGAACAAGTAAGTTTGAGAGATCGACATTAATTTTGGTATTCATTCATATTTCTGTTGAATTAACTCGCTAATTTGTAGAGACCCCATTTTATCTTCAAGTTGAAACTTCCAATTTTGTCATCTTGAAATTCGGATTTCATCGTGTTATTTTGTCATGTTCATTTATGAGCTGTTTCATGCTAGTTTTGAAGTTAAAACTATTTTTTAATCTTACATTGCATTTTAAAGTAAATTTAATATTATAATTTCAAAATCGATAGCCAATATTTTTAAGCAGCAATGTTTTTTATTTTACTTTATTACAGACAAAAATGCATTTACTCAGCCCTCTTTTCCAAATAAGATTATCATTTTTCCTTTCTTTCAATTCATGTAAGTGAATTTAACTTGTGAGTAATGTGCTTAATTGTTTACTGAACGGAACACTAAATGTGGGTAGTAATTTAATACATTAAAATTGAAAAACTTGGATATAGGGTTTAATTTCTTCCATTTAGTCAATATTTGCACTTTACTAATATACAGTTTTAAATACATACATAGAAGTATTTCTTTAAAAAATTTGAGTGAAAAGAAAAAAATTATTTTCATGTGAGGAGTTAGTATCTTGGAGTATGAATCAAAGTCAAATCGTGGTTAATCAGCTGAATTCGCCGATGAAAATTATGGGGTCTCTACTAATTGGTGTTTCTGTTGTTTGAGTTTAAAGTTCAGGATATGTTTTAAATTCAACTTGATCTTACTTCCTTTCTAGTGCCATTAATTCAGTCAGAAGTGGTTGTTGTGAATAACGCTCAGTTGACAGACGAAGTCACCCTTCGATACACTCCAACACCCCCTTCGTCCTCGAGATTTGACAAATACAGGTTTCAACTGTCTGATGAAAATGTGCGCATTGAAGAGAAAGATGCTAATGACACGGATATGAAAGTTACATTTAAAGGTCTTGTTCCTGGGCGCTTGTACAATATCACTGTATGGACTGTTTCTGGGGATCGTCTCTCACAACCTTTACAGAGACAAGATCGCCTTTGTAAGTACATATTATTTATGAACTTGAAAGATAGGAATTATTTAAATACATTATTGAGGAAGAAAAATGTACGTATTTGAAATTTAAAATGTAGTATTTGTTTTAGTTTATTACACTGCACTCTCGTTGTTTCAATTACGATATCTCATGTACTCTGACCAGATTATAAGCTGTTTAAATGTGACAGTTCTATACCTTTGAACTTTGACCCTTTGTTTTGTTACGAAACTATTCTTATTAAAGAGTTTTAAATTTCTAAAATGTCCTGTTTGTTCTTATGTGATCCTTGGAGTGAACTACTCATGTCACTATATATTTATTTATACACCAATATATTTACACCCAATTCTTATCGATTGAAGGTGAAGGACTCTCTTCAAAATAAACAAAACTTTAAAAATATTATTTGAAGTTTTTATGTGGAAATTATTGATAGAATATATTATAGAAATTATTTAGAATATACATTTCTGATATCGATAGAAGAGGTCAAGGCATAAAGGTTATGAGTGCATTTGTTAAATTTTTGCAGAGACACTATTTCCCCAATAGATTTACCTCTTTTTCATTCTCGGGCAGGAAAATCACTGTAGAACTACAATCACCCTGATTGTCAGTTATCTGGATAGAAGATAGAAAAAAATTGGGCATTTCGAGAAAAAAGTATTCAGTTGTTGTGAAGTATTGGACACATCCTATTGCGAAACTAGTGTTGAGATGGAGCTGGTGAATTCAAAGAACTGGACTATTCACCACATCCACTATATACCTTTTGAATCTTTGACTTGTATTTTTAATTTTACATTGTTTTTGTTGTTGTTTTTTATTTATTTTTTTACTATTTATTCCTCAACAATATTATATTTCTGAGTCATTTTGCTTTAAAAATTAACTTGTTTTGAAGAAATCTAATTTCCTGGATATCAGGGCTGGATCCTGTCCCCATTGATCCAAATCATTGGTGTTCTACTGCAGTTCTTATTCTCCTCATGACATATTGTGGCATAAGCATCGGATATGTTGTTTTATAAATATTGATGTTATTGTTGTGATGAAAAAAATTTCAACAATTGATGGACTTATCTCCTCTATGCCTCAACCCCTTCGATTTAAATGTAAAATAGTTTTAACATTAGGTTGACTTTGTTCACATCTACAATCGTAATTTATTTGGAACATTTATTTCGACCTTGTATGTGGACAATTTGTATTAAATTTCACAACATTTCAATTGTGGATTACTGCCATCATCAGGTGAATGTAGTATGAACAAATATGCCAATTTTATCTTGATAACAAAAAGAAAAAAAGTTCACTACATACACAAATAAAACAATTTCATAGAAAAATAAATAAGATGAAAAATAAACCATGAAAGCAGAAAATGTAAATGAACAACTAAAAATGTTGGATAATTTGTTTATGTCAGTTTGTAAACTTACTGTGCTTTTAGTAAATAAGATGTGAAACATTTCTGAAATGTGTTGGTAGTAATTTGACTCCCCATTAAAACATTAATTGTTTATTTTGATGGTTTGTTTTTCATATTGTTTATTTTTCTATGTAATTGTTTCATTTGTATATGTAGTTAACTTGTTTTTTCTTTTTGCTACCAAGATAAAATTAACAAATGTTTTTATACTACATTCACCTGACAATGGCAGTAATCCCCTATTGAAACATTGTGTAATTTTGTCTATATACTATATCGAAATAAATACTTCAATTAACATTAGGTTGTTTAATTAATTTGATTCTCATTGAAAACGTCCATTTGCTCAGATCCGGAAAGTGTCAGCCATATCAATGCGACGGTCATAACTGATAATATGATAACCCTTGTGTGGGATCCGCCATCTGGTGATTACACAGAATTTCAAGTGTCGCATTTGAAGAGTGAGGATTCATTGGTGAATAACATAACGCGACATAAATCCATCATAATTACTGATCTTCGACCTCATTGGAATTATACATTTACTGTCACTGTGAGGTCTGGAACAGAATCATCTATACTAAGATCCTCCATCCCAATAAGTAAAACATTCTCCACTCATGAATCGGTTCCTGGCAAGGTAAGGAATTATTGTCACTGTACTTCAGAAATGAAGATGTCTTGTTCTAGAAAGATTTTATCTTATACTTTCTACTTTTTTCAGGTGGAGCATTTCCACCCAGAAGACATTCAACCATCGGATATTACTTTTAGCTGGATGCTTCCCTCAAATGAACAAAACGGTGTGATCCTTAAATTTTCTATCACCTACGGTCTCGAGGTAGGTTCCTGCATTAATAAGTGATTCTCGGATATTTGGAGATGTGTGAAGCAGATCATATTTTGGCATAATAGTCTTTAACAATATTCTGTATCAAGATTTATTGATACATATCATGAATCTTCCTCAAACTAATTGTTTTAAAACTCTTTTTCTGTTTCTTTGTTAATCAGTTTAAAGCATCCATGTTGGTTACTCAACAAACTAAATAAAATTAACGTATTTGAATAAAACTTGGTAGAGTATTGTCAGTGACTAATATTCCAGAATGAATCGTTTGGGTATACAGAAGTGAAATAAAATTGAACATACCAATTTTGAATCTTGATTATTTATTTGTGTTTCTTACAGGGATCCAAACTAACAGAAGTGCGAGATTTCTCTCCGCAAGAATTGTCGGGGACAATTAGTAAGTTAATTCCGGGAAAAACCTACTTGTTCCGGATACAAGCCGAGACACGTGTGGGGTATGGTCCTGAAGCCGTTTGGAAGCAGACAATGCCTATTTTGGGTGAGCAAAAGTCTTCATCCGATGAGAGAATTCATTGATGTTTTGGAACCTTTTTTATCATTAATTTAAGTTGCAAGATGCATAAAACATTTGATGTGATTCTTACTGACAACTTTTGTAGCACCCCCTCCCCCTGGACCTCGTGTTGTTCCTTCGGAAGTCTGTGTAACATCAACGACAATCCAAATTCGATATCGTAAAAATTATTTCTCTGACAGGAATGGAGCTGTGAGTATTTTATTGTTCAATTATTACATTTATTTCTTCTTTAAGGAGTTTGAATGATTACGATACATTTTTATATACTTGAGGATTAATTGTAATTTTTACTTAATTTTGGATTGGTCAGTATATCACATTCCTTCTTTTGCAAATCACTTTTCAGTGTTTGTTTGCTTTCACTTGCAGGTCACATCATACACAATTATAGTGGCTGAAGATAATTCCAAGAATGCCTCAGGTTTGGAAATGCCTAGCTGGCGAGATGTTCAAACATATAGCGTATGGCCACCATATCAGGTAAATAATATGTGAAAACTATTCAATTATTTGGGATTATTTTCAAAAAATTTGGTCTCGCATTTTTGGGACCCACTGAATATACCATTACATTAACTGAAATAAAATAGGCCAAATGCCAAATAAAATCCAGGCCAATAGCCAAGGCAACAGGGTGTCTGTATGTTGTTATTTCCCCTTCTAGAAAAATCCAATGAACTAATTAAATATTCTATCCTTACATTCAAAATCATGAATGAGCTTTGTAAGTAATCATGCTTTGACTGCAACGCGTAGCTGAATTTGTTAGGATTCAACTTTCTGGAAAATTAACATGAAATATTTTAGAACTCTATTGACTTAGTTGTTTCTCTCAAAAATATTTTTAGTTAAAATGTATGATAATTCACCAAAGTGAAATAATCATTACATTTCATGTGTTAACATAAATTAGCACTATTTGTGTAGTAAGTTTTAAAATAAATATTTATCCCTATAAAAATGATTTATCCATCAACACAACTCTTAAAACATTGAGTCCCCTCTTAACTTGTTTTTCTGGTAGCAGTCTTGTCTTATGAGGAGTTTTCTTTTATTAGATACATTTTTCAGTGAAATCAGAAATTATTTTTCATTTTTGGCTTACTCTTTAGATGTATTCCCTAAAACCTTCTAAAAAAAAAAGACTGGAAATATTATGCATTATGTTTCAAATTCTTAAAAAATTTCAGACAGCAAAGTCTTCATAGTTTATATATTATAATAAATTTAATTAAATTTTGTTTGTCTCGTGTCTACTTTTAATTATTATTTATTCCGGAGCAAAGGATTTACTTCCAATTATTTACATCCCAATTGTTGAACTTGGAGTGCAGACAGAAAAACAATTGATATTTCCAGCCACCAACAGGTTGTCTGAGAAACAGAGATCGTTATGTACGGCTGAAGTTGGGTGTAAGGTCCTTTGAAAGCATGCTTCTATCTAAAAGAGACATGGCAAAAACATAATTTAATTTATTGTATTATGAATTATGTTTATTTATTGTATATGAATTTAATATTATTCTGTTTTCCTTTATATTTAATATTAACTATTAACTATATTTGATATTATCGAAATAATTTTTAATATAATTATTTTTCTTTTTGGTTTGAATATAATATGAGTTTAACTGACTTATTTGCATACTCTTTATATGAATTAAATTGATTTGTATTCTGGTGATGTGAATGCAGGTGTTGGATCCATACTTCCCATTCATCAATGCTTCAGTGGAAACGTTTACAATTGGTCGTGAGAGCTGTGATTCACGGAATGCTGGTTTTTGCAATGGACCGCTGAAGCCAGGCACAACATATAGAGTAAAAGTACGAGCATTCACTGCTCGTGACAAATTTACTGATACTGCATATTCTTTTCCTATTCAAACAGGTATAACATTTACTGAACTCTAGATTGACATGGTTTTTCATGGATAATGACCATGATGTATCTCATTTTCAGATCAGGACAATACTCCCATTATCGTTGGTGTTTCTGTCCCAGCTATAGCTTTAGTAATTTTAATAATAATTGGTTTCATAATTCGTAAGAAAAGAAGTGTTGGCAACAGAGCTGCTGAAACCCGAGGAAATGACAGTCTCTCTTTACCAGACAGTATTATTGAAACTAGGTTGGTGAAGTTTTGTTTTCTATCTAAAAATACTCTTGTAAAAACATCTTTTTTAAAATCAAATTTTACCGTATCTTTTTTCCTTTAAATGTTGAAACATCATGTGTTCCTATTATTATCCACTTTCATACCCATTTTATCACATTTCTCAATGTATCAGTGTTGAATTGTTTGTTTGAGAATAGAAATTATTTTTCATTTTGGCTCACTTTTGTTCCAGTCGCCCAATTCGATTAGAAAAATTTGCAGAGCATTATCGCATAATGTCGGCTGACTCAGATTTCCGTTTCTCAGAAGAATTTGAAGAGTTGAAACATGTCGGGAGAGAGCAACCGTGCACTGCTGCGGATCTCCCATGCAATCGACCCAAGAATAGGTTCACTAACATTTTGCCTTATGACCATTCTCGGTTCAAGTTGCAGCCTGTTGATGATGAAGAAGGCTCTGATTACATAAATGCCAATTATGTTCCTGTAAGTGTTGCCCTTCAAAATTGATATTGAAAATATTCATGTTCTTGCAGGTTAAGGGTTGGCATAACAGAAATTTCAAATATTTGACTTGTATTTCTAATTAGGCTAAATGTCCAAATAATTTAGTACAAAAAATTTTCAGAGATGGTGGCACTCCTCAGACCTAGTTTGTTTCCAGTTTTTCTTCTGAATGATTTCATGAAATTTTAGGTTGTAAATGGATTTGATGTTTTCCCTAGTAGAATCTTAGTAGTTGGATTATCAAAAATTACTCACTAGTTACTGTTTTTCAATTATTATTTTTTAATTTGACCTATTTACTCATTCATTGCTCAAATCGAGAATAATTCAATAACTTTACAATACCTTTTTTCTGTGTTATGTGAAAAAGTTATAACTTTACTACTGTGCCACTTAATTGATTCAGAGATCATGTTGCCTAAGATGTGAGTGCAATTTTGTTATATTTTCAAGCTACATGACAAAAAGGAATGTTCCTGGTAATTACGTCTAACAGAACACAGCAGGATGTTACCAACATTTCAAGGAAAGAGAAAACTATCAGTCACTGGGATGAACCAACACTAATGAAAACATTTCTTAACACATTTTCTTTAAGATTGGCTGTTCAGGTCATTTTTTCTAATTTTATGATGTTTAGTTCATGTGCTATAACACCTTTTTGTCTTCTTGTGACATTATTGAAAAGGTGAAAATTTACTAATAAACTGGTTTAGCAGGTACTTTTGGTCATCCAACAGGACATCTAATCAAATGTGTCTAAGCACATTTTTTGAACTCGCATGCTTGCTGATTCGATTTGTAGCATTACTGAATTGTACATTTTCAGTAAGGTGTAAACGAATCATACATAAATGTGTTATGTTTACTATCTAGTGGGATTGATGATGTACATCTAATTGATTTGCATAAAACTATTTAGATAATGCATTTTTTTTCACACAGTTTGAACAAATGAATTTCATTGTATCCAATGATATATGTTGACATGTCATAGAATAAAGTTCTTGTTGTAACTTCACTAATTTTGCAATTGCTTTTGTAGGGACATAATTCTCCTCGTGAGTTCTTGGTCACACAAGGACCCCTGCACTCGACTCGAGATGACTTTTGGAGGATGTGTTGGGAGAGCAACTCCCGTGCCATAGTAATGCTTACTCGTTGTGTCGAAAAAGGGCGCGAGAAATGTGATCATTATTGGCCATATGATATGCTCCCTGTGTATTATGGAGACATTTGTGTTACTACTTTAAACGACAGTCATTATCCAGACTGGAATGTTACAGAATTTATGATGTGTCGAGTGAGTACTTCTATCCTATTTCTTGAGGATTTTTTGTCATTTGCTTTGATGCTTCTCACATGAGAGCTTTCATTTAGGGCGATCAATCTCGTATCATTCGTCACTTCCACTTCACGACGTGGCCTGATTTTGGAGTACCCAGCCCTCCTCAAACACTCGTACGATTTGTCCGAGCATTTAGGGAACGTGTGGGACCAGATCAGAAGCCTATAGTAGTGCATTGCAGGTTTGTAAAGATATAAGGAACTTTATATTTTATAACATACTTCAAGTTTGCCTAAATATTCAGGCATAGTAGTCACCTACTTTGCTAGATTTTTTTTATTTTTTTATCATGAACCAAAAGACAAGCCTAATGGAGTATGTACAAATTTATTAATAAAATTTTAAGCAAATTGTATACAAACAAACAAAAGCATTAGAATGGTTGTGTTGTGTAAAAAAGATGTTTGTTTTTTTTTCTGCTGCTGCAACAGTGCTGGCGTTGGACGTTCAGGAACATTTATTGCTCTTGATAGCATACTCCAACAAATCAACATCCAAGATCATGTCGATATATTTGGCATTGTGTGGGCAATGCGCAAGGAACGTGTGTGGATGGTGCAAACTGAGCAGCAGTATATATGCATTCACCAGTGCTTGCTGGCAGTTTTAGAAGGCTCTGAAAATCAAGGTCCTCCTCGAGAGGTTCATGACAATCAGGGCTTTGAAGGTAATTTAAAAAAAGAAAAGCTGAAACATTTTCTCAGCGAAAAATCTCTTTTATGGTATTGTTATCTTTTAGGTAAAGACTGAATGGACTTGTTTTATCATATTTACTCGCTGGAACATTACATGATTAACTTCAAGCATGGGTCAATTCATTTCATATTGACTCATGGTGGTCACTGACAAAATGTATTTTGTGTTAATTTTTTTACTCTTAGTTTTACAGTACTTCAGGAGTTTAATATTTGTTTTGTTTTTTTAGTGTTTGAAATGTTCAGTTTGTTTAGGAACGGCTCATTTTTATAGGGACATCTGAAACAAATGTACTTTTGAGAATTTTGATGTTTTATTTTTTCGACTTTATGGATGGAGGGATTTTTAACAGGATGAAAGACTGTGAATAATACTTGAAATAATATGCTCTGTATTATTTAGTCTAGTTTATTATAAATCACTCTCAAAAGTAAAACATCACTGTACATAAAAAATCTGCATTGTCTCAAAATACTGAACATCTAAAAAATAAACAAAATCCTATTTTTAACTCCAGACGTAGAGTAGAACTTCAGATAAAAGAAATTTTAAAAGTAAATTTTGGCAGAGATCTCTGTAATAAATTTTGGCAGAATAAAAAATCACCAGTTAAAATAAGAAAAAATAATTATTCACTTTCTAATCGATGAATCCTTTTGTAAATTATACAGCACATTTTTGCTTATTGTTATCATAGATTTAAATAAATTCTTTTGTTGTATGAATGAAAACATAAGAAAACATTTCTTTTTTGTTAAAACAAAATTTTAAGATTAACTAACATCTAAACCTCTTTGTTGCCAACTATAAAAAACATGGAAAACAAGCCTCAGTCGTAAGCATTCACTTGTTCAAGCTTTGGTGCTGGTGTCAAATGTTCCCCATTTTCTTCCGGTGTTGGAGTGTTTGAATGTCTGAGAGTAGGGTGAGAGGATTGAATGGCAAACAGGCCTATCGAGCTGTGTGCAGCCCTGTGTTGCTTATAGGCAAGAACTCACGGGCAGCAGCCAACCCCCAAGACAGGCCCTCTGCTGATGAGAAGCAGAGATGAGATGAGATGCAATAAGTGCTTCCAGTGGTGACGGTGGTGAGAGGGGTAAACTTTGGCACATTCTTATCTCGATCTGTGCTTGCATTGTTTGTCTGCTTATTTGTTCTAACACAAACATATTAACAAATATATTGAATGCCTGCACATATCTAACAAGAAACTAATGATGGAGGAAGTCACTGAGCGTTTAGTGGAAACATCTGGACGAAATGCATAGTTGTTATGACTCCCAAAGTGTTTACATTTTACAGTCACTAAACTTGTGAAATGTGGTTAGATGGAACATTGTACTTAAAATCTTATATTTTGTAATATTTTTTGTGACTTCTTTTCATGTTTCAAATTTCATGACCATATAGATACATATAAACGTACATACTCATCATGATATATGCATCACTAAGAAATGACATTCAGATCTTCTAGAAGAAATACACAGAAGAGGCACAGAAATAAAATAATTTTTTTTTAAATTATAAATTAAAGAGATTCATAACATTAATGGTTTATGCTGATACCTTGTGGAATTCATAATCCCTAATTTACAGGGAAAAAAAAAATCTTCCACAATAAAAGAAAAAGTTTATTTACAGCACAGACATGTTACTGGAAGTTTTCCCCACAAAAACATTGAATAATAAACAAAATAATTACACAAGAAATCTAAACACAATATTAGATTTATATCTGATGTAAAAAAAAAATATTTTTTTTAATTGTGGAAGAATAGTGTTTCATTTTTCTGCAAATTATGGATAATGATATTCAAA
Organism: Laupala kohalensis; assembly: GCA_002313205.1. Lineage (NCBI taxonomy): Eukaryota > Metazoa > Arthropoda > Insecta > Orthoptera > Trigonidiidae > Laupala > Laupala kohalensis. Next base: position 146,477 of record NNCF01129521.1, read on the forward strand.
TTATAAACAACGCTACAGGGCCCGTGCTTATTTTTCATAAGAATAAAGCACTTTGTAAACTATATTATATAACTCAACGAGCATACAACTAAACCAAGATACTTGTAAATTACGTATCATGCCACATTTATCACCCATGTAATTTTTTGTTTATAAATGCTATATACATTTTTTATTGGAATTTCTTCTTGCTGCGTATGCTCAGTCATTTTATTGTTACCTCTTATAAACTCAAAAGAAAAAATAACTGTCAAAACTAAAACATTTCGTTTAATTCCTAATGCCAACAACTTAAGTTGTCACTTTCAGTAGCCCTCCCTGTACTGGAGAGGTATAAGTACATTCCAGAAGATGACAACATGTGTTGTTAAAAATGCTGTGTGCTGGTTATTGAATAAACTGTTTCGGTATTGACAACAACTAATTTTTATTTTGAGCTTATTGAAAACCAAATATAACACCACAACCAATCGTAGTTGTCTTTTATTACACATTTTCTTGCTTCTTAGAATAAGAGACTCAAGTTCATCAAAAATGATCATTTAAATTGTCATTCAACCTTCAGTCAATTATTTAGTATTATGTACATTTTATATTATTGGAAAAAGAACCTATTTTCTAGCTGATCAACCTAAATAAAGGTTTTATTTTAATTCTTTCTGTTTTATTTAAATAATAAAAATTATATTCGTTTATTGTGCAAAAAAATAGGAAAACACAATTTTGAAGGTTTAATCATGTCTTTGTGGAAGTAATGTGAACTATGAAAAGTTGTTAAAATTGTTATTTCAAAATTGTTGTATTTGTTATTATTTTCTCCCCATGTAGGACTGTTTGTATTGTGGGATAGAATTGCTGTTTTTTCAATTACTTCTTCTCATACGGTATAGTGAAGTTTCATACGCTTCATTTACAAATAGTTATCTCAGTAATACGATTATGATCAATCTTGAGTTGCATTCTGAATTACTTCAAAGAATCAGTTGAGCTGCTCACAAAATAGAATAAAACTTCATTTATGAAATAATAGGTGTTTTATTTAAATATACCATATTAGTTTTCTGTTTTCCAATTTGTTGGCTCAGTTTCTCATGATTTTAGTCATCTCTTTGGGGTGCAGTGAACCTGCATTTATTTTGTCTACAGTTGGGTATTATAATTTAAAAAGTCCACAAAATATCCATTTTATGAAGAATAATTTTGTGTTATCTCAGTTTTCACTATGAACCTGTGTGCAAATAAAATTGGAAATAGTTATTTGACTGTAATTTGCATCTTTGTGATCCATCACATATTTCAAGTATCAGAAAGGAAACTACTGTTAAGGAAGTGTTATTATTAATATTATCATTTTAGGCGAGTTGGACAAGGTCCTTCTCGTTGCTATGGTGGCCAAGGGATTTTCCTCCGATACCTGTTGTGGTGGTGGTGGGTTGTGAAGCTCTGTCTTTAACTTTAGCGAAGAGGAATCTTATTAAAGGTACTAAGTCACCTGCATGTGCTATTACGCAAGTTCTGGAATGTATTGCACGATGAATTGATGCATGTCTTTTAAGTGTAAGATTTTTCCCATACTGGTTTAATAAACTTGCCTGGGCACACCTGGGTGAGTGAGGTCTAAGGACAGGCTCAAACTGTGCTGTTTTCTGATCCCTGAAGTAATGAAATCTTGTAAACTATGTCTCCGTTATGTGGGATATTGATCTTAAGCATTAGTGGTAGTGGTAGCACATGATTCGAAAGCAGTAATTTCTTCCCCTCCTGATTCCAATGTTTCTTTAATGTCGCACGTATGTCGATAATGCATCAATGAAATATTAGATTAAGACTGTTTCATTGATCGTTGAATTCCTTTTGGATTCAAAGGTTTTCTTCTCAGTTTATTAGTTTATGATATGAAACACAAAATAAATGCAATTTAATACAAACAACTTCCTGTTCTGTGATCAAAATTTCACCTCGGGTGACTGCAGAAATGTGAATGAAAAAATATAGTAAGTACGGATGAGTGAAAAAAAACAAACAAACCTGTATGTTATAAATTGTGCATTTTCTTTTATTTTGACATATTGTATGCAATTGGTAAAAGAATTGTGATAAAAAAGATTTTATTACTATTTTTACTGAAACAATCAACATTTGCCATTAATCTTTAAAAGTATGCCAATCATGTGACAGAAAAATTTATTTTCCATTGGTAAATAGTATACTACCTATAAAGTAATGAAGTTGGGAGATAAAACTTGGAACTCATATTTTGCCTCCAAATGGAGGCCATTTATGAGCAATAATTCAAGGGTAGGGCCCCTGCACCTCACTATCAACAGTAAAGTATGTTATACCCAAGGGAGGTAAAAGATTACCTTCTGGTAACAAGCTTTTCCATATCTCTAACACTGCCCTCGAAAGATCAAGTAACCTAAAAAAATCCTGGGTGTGCCCATCTTTTGTTTTTAGTCATTTTATTTTGCACTTTTTATTAAAAACAATTAAAATGCTAAAATTTTCATTTAGTTTATATGTACTTTCTTGTTTTAATATTAGCTAAGAGCTAATTATTTACTAGTTATTTCAAAGAACTTTCTTGTATACCATAGAGTTTTAAAAACCCTATAAATATTTTGCAATGTCATTATCTCAAATATAAACACATTGTCATCCTATCGCTGAACGATTTGTGAATACTATTTAGATTTGCACGAGTATTAGTGTATTGTTTTAGACATTTCAGTTCATGTGGATATGAAAAAGATTTTTGTTAAGGGCTGAATATTACTGTGTTTACCCAAATATTGTCCTTGCCCCACATTTCAGGCATTTTTTTTTTTGGGGGGGGGGGGNTGGTTGGAAGTGTGTACTCCTAATTTACTTATGTTTTGAGTGGTGTGTGATAATTTCTGTATAAAATTTTAGTAACAATTCTCTTTTTTGTTGAAAATTTCATCATCTGATATATCGTAATTTATTAATGAATAATTAATTAATTATTCACATTTTTTAATTATTACTGAAGAAATGCTCGAAGCTCTTAATTATTTAATTTTTAGTTTTTGCTATTTTAAATACTTATATAACTGTGATTGCAAGTATAATAAAAACTTACATTTTGGTGGAATGAATCATTTGGGATTTAAAAGCATTCTCTGTTTGCAGATGATGAGGGCATCGCTGAATCTGGTATGTGATATGAAAAGGATTACAGTTCCTTGAAATGATCAAGTTTAATTAAAGTGGTATATTTGTTCAGTGATCAGGACTACTGCAAGATTAATGTAAGATAGTTAATCTATCTTTTTAATGTAAAATAGGTACAATGCTTTGGACCTGTATATTTTTGTCCCCGAAACAGTTGTGGCCTTTTTCCATGACGATGAATGTGAACAGTTTTACTTATAAATTTCATTCAACTTCCCTCCTAATCCTGTGATTTTGTGTACAATGCCCCTGTTATACTTTATTGTAATGTAATGTAAGGTTAGTATTTGATATGCGTTGATTCTATCAAATAGAGAGTTAAGAGTAAGTAGCCACTGAGATTATACTGGTCTCGTTACAATCAGTACAACTTATTTGCGAAAGGCAGCTGAAAGAAGAGACAAATGATTCTCTCATTAATGTAAACTTTTTAGAAATAACTTTGACCATTTCATGTGTAGTGGACTTGTTTATTAAGCAGAAATATTCCAGGTTTTGTGTTGATCAGTTCTTGTTTTTTATTCTTATTGAACTATCATTGAAATTGCAGTGAGTGTTATATAACACTCTCCAAGTACTTAATCAGACAATATATTTTGTACATAATATGTGAATGATACAATCCTGAAAAATGTCTTTCAAAATTTTGTTAGGTTTCTATTGAAGGTGGCTTAAAGAATGAGAAATGTAGATATTTTTATTTTGGCGCTACCAGAGTGCTGGCACTCAATTTAAGATTTTCAAATTTTAAGATATGATGTAGAATGCTTGTAATATGTGATTTGATATGAGGTTGTAACTAAGCTTGTTTGAATCTTATATGATTGTATATATAGTTTGTTTATTGCATTGATTATGGCATTGGGAGCCATGAGGTTGCAGTTTTTAGGATCGAGGACCAAGTTATATTTTAAATGTGTTTGGCAAAATTTTGTCTTTTTACTGTGTCTCGTCTAAAGCTTTTATTTTCTGAGGAACTGATGTAGTGAGATTGTGCAATTATTTTCTTGTTGATTGACAATACTTGAAATGAAAATTATAAAAGTCAATTTAAGTGACATGTGAAGTATATTCATACTTTTTTATACGTGAGAAATGAGAGATGGAATCACTGTGGAAACAAGAATTCAAGTGACAATTGAAAAATAAAGACAAAGGAGGTCTGATTCATAAAAATGTATTTTCTTTTCTTTCCTTTTAATCAACATCCAGTTCCCGAACTTAATTGATTCTTTTTTCTAAAATAGCTAAAATAAAGATTTGCCAGTAAAATCTCTGAAAAATGGAGAATCATTATGTTATTATATTCTCCATCTTATGTTAATATCCAAGCAGGGAAATGATTGTCAATAGTAACAGTCAAAATTAAGCATTAATTTCACGTAATGTGCAAAATTATGCAAAAGTGGCCTTAAAATCTATAATGCCTCAAAACTTAGTAAATCATTTTGTTTTTATTTTTTTGTTTTCATTAAAGAATATATCATCTAGATATATTATTATTGTAGTATTTGTACATGGGAAATGTAGCTTAGGGCTCTTGAAGCTTATCTACATGGAGTGATAGGAGTTGGGTGGTGGGCTATTGTTAGCAGGTGGGACGGTTAGCTGGGTTTACTGACAACTTGCCCCACATGGAAGGGTTAGTAGGAGTTTTTAGTAATAGTTAGAATTATTGAAACTAGTAGGAGGTGGATAGATGAAGGAGGGTTCGCTCTTCAGTAGTCACAGCACAGCTCTATATTGAACAGGGACATTCCTATGAAAAGCTACAAATTTTGTCTGGCCCCACCATGAATTGAACCCGGGATGACTTGGTATGCTTGATATGCTCAATAATGAACTTGATATGTGGGGGTGGGGGTCAAAAACTTTGAAAATTTTGGACTAAGTGAAAAATGAAAAATATATATTTTTATTTGCACAGAACTTAACATGTTGACAGAATTTCACATACATACATCCCCCAGGGGACTTACATGTAGTAAGTACATGTTTGGCAAACACGGGGCCCCGAGCTGAGTCTGGCATTGCTTCCACTTACTTGTGCCATGCTCCTTCCTTTCTCTTTCCTGACTTTTCTTGGTCACATCTTGTTCTTTTTGATCCCGACGCTAGGGTATCTTTCATTTTTATTTATGCAATGTTTTGAGATTTGAGTTGTAATTCAGGAGGGATTTTAGTGGGTATGGTTGAGTTGTTCGACGAGTCCCACACGCGGGGAGAGTCATATTGGCTCTCCCTAGTGCGTAACTTCATTTTCCCTACCTGTACAAGTACATTAGGGTTGTTCTAATAACATAGATGTCGACGAGTCATAAAGCCCCCCCCCCCCCCCCAAAAAAAAAAAGAAAAGAAAAGGTGAAATACCCATTCTATGCAAATTTAATAAACTTTAATTTATGTAAGATCAGTTTGTTTTTAAATGCATCCTTTACTGTTTGTCATTATCGGCAATATCTCAACTAAAGTTTTATAAGTATACTTCTAAACAGTATTAGTATTAGTTCTTTTATTAGCAAGTCGTGGAATAATGAACATCGCATAATTGGTACTGAACTCCATACAACGAGAAATAATTGCCCACTCAATAAGAATGTTTAATTATTTCACTGGTGAAAAAGTATAAGGAAGGAAAATTATGCTTCATGTTCTATAGCACCGATATTCGTGTTGCAGTTGCTCGGGGTTCGCCGAACAAGGAACGTGTGGAGCCGCCAGGGAGCCGCCTTTGGGCGAACATGTTCGCTTAATACTAGGAACAAGTCGTAATATAATGCACTCTTTCTGCGATTTTCACTACTAATATTGATGCTGTAGAGTTAGACAAGTAGGGAGAGCTAGGGCCACTGTAACAAGGCAGAGTTAACACCCNGCGAGTACTTCTTCGCCAATATAATCCGCTCGTCTCCTGTATTAGATCCCGCCACCTGCTGCGAACATGTTCGCTTAATACTAGGAACAAGTCGTAATATAATGCACTCTTTCTGCGATTTTCACTACTAATATTGATGCTGTAGAGTTAGACAAGTAGGGAGAGCTAGGGCCACTGTAACAAGGCAGAGTTAACACCCGTCTAACTGACGGGATAGCTAGGACCAGGCTAGGACGAACGTAAGACCGTTTGAACCTAACTACTAACTATGTACACCGATACAAGCAGGACACAAGGCAACAAGCGAGGGATAAACGAGATACCTTACCAGATGTTATGTTGGTTACACGTGAGCGAGTGCAAACTCTTACGAAAGTTTCCGCAAATGTGATTGGTTGTATTTTACGCACCGATACAAATATTTCCGGCGATTTCCGGAGTGTTCTAGTGCATTGTTACAAGGTGATTATTGGGATACGTGCGTGCGAGGCGTTTTCGAATTTTGATATATTGCGATTTTGATTTTAGCTCTTCTTATCGGTTTCTTCTTTTTGATTGTTCAGTGAAAGTATTAGTATTCCTGTTCTTTTTTGATTTTCGATGACATAGGCTACGTTTTTGGTGTTATTCTTTCCGATTTTGTGACGATAATAGGCGACGATTTCTTGACTTCTTTGGTAATACGGCACTTATTTTGAAGGTGGATAGAACACGGTAAGTAAATAACATTTTAAGTACATGTAAAATATAGCATCAGTTAATAATATGTACTTTTCTGTGAAGAAAGCAATTACATACTTCGTATAACCACGTGAAGGAGAACACAAGTGTGGATAAAATTAATAGGTTTGTTCCTGCAGCAATAAAATTAACAATTATTAATGAAGTCGTACCATGACTTGTAATCCATTGTGGAAATAATACTATGAATAACTAAAGTGTGTAGAATGTATCAGAAAACACACAAAGGATAAGTGTGAATACAGTGAATCTCCACAAGTTATGTCTGAACTTGTGGAGAAATGGTCAGACTTTTTATTTGAAACTTATGTCAAGTCACAAACAACCTGAGTGTGAAATAATGTACCTGAAACTGGATAGCGGTTTAACATTACAGATTCACCATGTATTCACCAATACACTATTGCATAATTTAATTGCTATGAAGTAAAAAGGTAGAAAGCTGCAACAATACATTTCCTCCTGTGATCAACAGTAAACTGCTATTGCAATGATTTTATTTATCTTTTTTATAAACTTTTTTGAATAGAGAATAAAAGTTACTTAATTTTGTACTTTAATTTTGATGAATGGACAAGGAATTTCTTAAATCTTGTATTTGATCACGTTTTTCAGATTACGAGCACTGAACTGGTCAGCCAGTGAGGTGGAGTTCCTGCTGCAGCAGATAGAAGAGGTGTTCTCCATAGTAGAGAACAAAAAAACTGATGGACTCAGAGCATGGGAGTCCATCACTAATAAATTGAATTTGATATTTACAAATTCATTTCAAACCAGTAAAATGGTATGTATTACATTACTTTTACAATTTCTTTTCATTACATTCAAACCTTCCACCAATAGGCATAAGAGTAATAACAAATATCTGGTAATTACCTGGCTGTCATATTTACATATTTCTTTAATGTCTATACACTAGTTAAAGAATTTAAGTTTATTGTTCACTTTGGTCCCCATGAATATTACAGGTAAAAGAAGATGAAGAAAGGGCATGAGAGCAATTGAGAGGAGGGTGGTAACTGCCACCGGAGGAGGCCTAGGACCCTCCACTCCATTCCCATGTTGGGTGCCAAGAGTGAGGGCCATAATCAATGTTAGTGCCAGGGGTTTCGAACACCTCTTTGATAGCGATTGTAAGTATCTTGTAGCAAATTCTTGTTGTAGTGATGTAAATGCAGTATCATCATTATTCATCATTATAATAGTTGGCAGAATATTGAATTGAAAAAATGAATTTTTGTAAAATTATTATTAATTTCAATTTATTGAGTGAAGTGCTTAAATGCTGTCATGAAACTATTCATTTTTCTATCACATTTGATCTTGTAATAAGATATAGTGAATTATAAAATATGCTTCTTCTTTTAATTTAGCAAGGGCACATGCATACCCAAGAGATGCTCTCGACGAGGAGGCAGAAGTGCGAGTGGTGGAAGAGGTACGGTCACAGCCAGACAGAACTCTTCTTTCCACCCCAGTTCATCCTATTCTTGTGTATCACCAAGATAATATTATCTTGGACCTCCCGATTCTGCTGCTGCTACTACTACTCATACTACAATGACCACCACCACATCCCTAACTATTGCAACTATCAATATTACCACCACTGTCACTTCACCCCTTCCTTCACCTACTGTACTTACTACCTCTGCCACCGTCCCTAATGTTACCCCTTCTGCACAGCTACTGCTCGCGCCTATGCTAGGACACGTAGACGCACTGAGGCAGCTACGGCAGTCGAGTCATTTACTGGACTTAAGAGAGAGTTCCTTGAGGTGGAAAAGGAAGAGCTTGAGAAACAGGTTGAGGAGGACGGAAAACGGAGAGAAGAAAAGAGAAGCTGGAAAAGACAGGACAGGGAAGAAAAGAGGAGGAGGATGGCGGAGAAAGAAGTCTATAGAAGATTGAAGAGGGAGAAGAATATAAAGCAAAAAACACAAATTTTTAATGTGGACATGAAAATAAGAAAGAATGAAATTAAATTTATTGCCAAAAAATTTAATTTCATTCTTTCTTATTTAAAAACTAGCAGTTAAAAACTGCATATGATCATGTGGAGGGAAATAATCTAATTTTTACTCTCTGGAAGCAAGCACTCACCTCGTGTCATCAGTATATCTTATTAATTGATGATGAATCCGTTTGTGAGGAGTGTAGCTGTTCTCTGACAGTGTGTCACCTACTAACTGACTGCAGAAGATACTCGAGTATATGGAGACAAATTAGTCTGGCTGCAGATTTACCAACAATCCTTGGAAATGAAACGGTTAATGTTAATAAACTATTGAATTTTATGAGTAGATCGGGGCTCCTCCCACAAGTTCTCGGGGGGTGGGGGGGGGTTAAATTTGCATTCCTTTCTCCTCTTTCCTTTCATCCTTCGTTTCTGTAATTAGAAAATACAACCTTTAGAATTTTTCTTTCTTTTTTTATGATATAATGTATTGGGCAACTGTTTGCTTTTTTTTATCTTTGTATTTAAATACTTGTTGACATCAGGAGAGTTTTCTTAGTGGGTATGGTCGAGATATTTGGCGAGTCCCACACACGAGGAAGAGTCACTAAGGCTCTTCTCTATGGTGCGAAACTGCATTTCCCCCCACTTGCATGGGCTCTAATGACATTGCTGTTGACGAGCCCTTAAAGCCCCACAAAAAAAATTGAACATCGCGCCCTACACAAACTGGTGACTCGGCTCATTGCGGCTATATAAGCTCGATACTCCAAGCATCGGGGCAGTCTTGCTGCCGCTCCCGGCTGAATTGTCGTCGCTCCTACCCATCACCTCTGAGTTCAGGACAGGTCTAGACCCGACCCCTGCTCTAGCCCCACTCTTGAGTACTAGCGACCCTCATAGGTCCAGTCCCTCTACAACTCCCGATCTCCTAATCCATCTCTAGCCGCCTGCCGCCAAGCACCTGCGAAGCGTGACGGCTCTATCCTCCACTGAAACCGTACGGGAGAGTCGCCAGCACAGAGCACCGTCTCTACCGGAGCTCTGGGTCGCTGCCAAAGCACGACTACGTAAGTGTAATTCATGACTGAATAAACTGCTGTTGCCAGAAATGGACGAACTCTCTCATCCTTTCATCAAATACACTAGGGGTAGATAAGTCCTGAGGGACTTAATATCAAACTACGTCGTAGGTGGGGTTTCAAAAGTGCCCACAAAACAATCCCTCTCCCTACCCCACCATACGACAAATGCCGGTATATTTGTATATATAAAATAACCTTTCCCTCTTGTACATTTTTGTGCGGGGAGAAAAATTGAATTTTCAATTAAAACTTTTAATAAAAGAATTCTTACTTTACCGCTGAATTATTATTTCTAATAATTCCAATACTGATGACTATCCAGTTATCATGGAGAGGTGCCTGAGCTACTGGGAAATGTGTCATTTCTGTCAACGGTAGCAAGGATTGTGCATTGCTTCAGCGTAAAACATCCCACAGAACAGTCAAATGCCATGACCCATAGATGAGCACCTAGGAGATGTATCTCTGACAGAAGGGAAGGAACTGAGTTTCATTCACAGACAAAAGCCAATGTAAACTTACAATTATTGCCTGTATAATAATTTTGTAAAGCGAATTTTCACTAGATTGACGCTTGTGCCATTGGCTTCCTGTTATTAAAAAGCCCCTTTATTTCTAGTCTCTGCAAAATCCCACCATTAGTTTAAGAGATAGTCGATTTAATCTTACAATTATTGCTTGTTTAATATGAGTAAGTTTTGAAAATAAAGTTATAGTTTAAGTATACTGTTTAAAACAAAAAACTTTGAAATAAAATGACTTTTAATTTTGTTTACACTACTATGTTATCTTGAAAAGTTTGCTTCCTTGCATTCATGTGTATCATGCAAATCAAGATTTTTTTCTTCTGTATGATCCCATTGAGATCCCAGGTTGAAATCTTGCAGGGATGACACAAATATAGAAGAATCAGCAAAAAAAATTTGAAAAAAGAATACTTGTATCAGTTTTTGTATGAAATTTTAAAATTCAAAATTTGATTGTGAAACAAATGTATCATGTAACATAGCATATTAAAGATAATGCTATACTGAAGAGAAAGCTACTTTTAGACGTAAACTATTCATAAATTCTATGCGAAAATATCAAGATTTGTATGCAGTATAGTACAGCCAAAATTACAATTTTTTAGATTTTTAAACTCTTATTTCAAAAAATAAAATGAGATTAAAAGAAACAAAAACAAACTTGAGATCATCTTATTTGGAACTTTATGCTCACTTAAAACAAAAGCAATTGGAAATGGTAAGGTAAAAGTCAATGGATCTCTTGAAATGAAATGACTCGTAATTTTTTTTGTACATAATGTTATAACATCGCATATAAATGAAAATAGAAATGTATTGAACACATCTCAAATATGTGATGAGATATTTATGAGACCAAATAAGTATATAACCAAGTGTATAGTATACACACCAAAGAGTTTTGTAGTAATCTGAATGTTTACATACACACAGCCTTTTTAAATATGTATTGTATTTCGTGTTCCAGGTAACTTGACTAATCTAAGAGGATGGTGTCAAAAAAAGAAGCATGTTGAAAGTCATTGCCTTCACGAATGATAGTTGGTGCTGTACTACGTATTCTTTAAAGGAGAATATGAAGCTTGAGCAAGGACTAAGACAGCATACAGTGGTGAGTGAATAAATAAGATCTTGAAATATGATGGACTTGTTGTGAAGCGATCTGAAACTAAATTAAATTAATAATTTGGTGATACTGAGGGAGCAGGGCCCCCACTAATTGAAATGCGGTCTAATGGTCTTATATCACTAGTTGACAGAGGATAGTTGGGAAGTATATTGTACGATGTTAGGGTATAAGAACATTCGTGTTCGTTTATAAAAATGTTTCATTATATTGAATTATGTTAAACTAATGATGTTCCTTTGTCAAATTATATCAAAATGAGATGCTAATCTGACAATATATACATTGTGTTATCCTACTGGAGCAATATTTAACATAATAATAGTATATTGCAATAATTAACTGAAAAATTCTAGTTCCGCTTGTGATACACGTCAAGAAACCCGCATTCTTTTATTATTTTAACATTGAACCCATTGTCATCCCTCGTTCATGTTTTCCAAGATGATGATCAAGAATATAACCTATTTTAAGTTGAGTTAAGATATGTTACCATATGTAGTGATTTAAAAAGTAACAAATATTAAATTATTCAAATTTTCCTTAGAAAGATAAACAATTGTTACAATTTTAACCTAATTTATGCATAGATGATGATAGGCTTAAAACTATGATACTCATAAGAGATTAGGTGAGAGCAAATATGTAAAAAAAAAAGTGTAGATATTGTCCACACTCCCTCCACCGAGGGCAGGAGATGGATATAGTAAAATGTGTACATGCTGCTTTTATTTTGCATTGTTCACAAAAATAATTTTATAATATTTCATTAGTAATTATTTTTTATTCAGTCACAAGACAATGGTGACATAACCCTGCTTGAAAATAGAACTCTGCCAGTTTACTACAATAACATGTAAAAAGTATATACTTAGAAATGTATGTACATTTATGAATAATTAATTACTGGGACACTGCAGTAAAATATTCTTGATTATTTAGATTCATGTCATTCTGATCTATGTTTATTTTTATATCTCCCACCTTGATTATAGTTTTTATTTTCCATTTCTTTCCTGATAATTTCTTGTTCTTCTCTAAACAGCTTGATATCCTTAGATTGTGGTCTGTGAAAATGAATTGTTAATTTTTTATTAAATTGAAAATTTCCAATAATCTATTCAAAATTATGAGTTATTTTCTGTATAATAGTTAAGTTATATCATAAAGTTTACATGAATGTGTATACAAATTCAATGATTATATTAATCATTCAAAAAAATCATTGTCCCACCCTGTTTCCATCCAATTCTTTGCATCGTTTTCCTTTCAAAAATTTTCAAATTTTGCTCCTCCACCAGTAGAATACTTTCAATATTAATCTCTGTGAGCTATTAGTTCTAATTTTGTGAGAGTTGTTGATATTGTCAGCAAATTTGTCCCAATTGCTATTGAAGATCTTATGTCTGTGTCATTTCACAATAGTATCACAAAATCCTTACCCCAGGTTTCTCTTTCTTTAAACAGAACACAATTAAAAACTGTTACGAATACAATATTCTTAGGTCTCCATATTCAAGACAACCTGAAATGGAATTGTCATGTTGACAATCTTAATTCCCAATTAAGCAAATTGTGTTATGCATTTTGAATCTTAGTTAACATAGTTAGTCCACATATTTCCCATTGCGTATATTTTGCAATCGTTTACTCCCATTTACGTTACGGCATTATCTTCTGGGGCAATTCTGGTCAGAGCGTTCAAACTTTCAGAATTCAGAAGAGGATGGTTCAGATAATTTGTAAGTCTCACCCCCGAAACTCGTGTAAACCTTTATTTAAGGTATTAAATATCTTAAGACTTACCTGCATTTATATTTTTGAAATGGTTGTGTTTGTTAAGACCGAATTACTGAAGTGCCACCCTTTCTTTATATGAAACAGTCTCGTTCACGAACACAATACTCGCAATAGTAGTAATATTCATCGCCCTAGAGTGTCAACCACTCTTTGCCAAAAAGAACCTTATTCGGGAATCGTTCTATATAATTCCCTGTCCAAGAATATAAAAGACATTATGAAATTTAATCTCTTCAAATCCGTGGTTAAAAACTACCTTTTGCAGCAGTGCTTCTACAATGTAAAAGAATTTATTGATTTTAATAAAAGTTAAATTCGTCTTGTACTTTATCACGCCATTGCTGTAGCACTTTTTAAATAACTTATATCAATTTCAAAATCTATTATCTTGCATGATTGTGTTGCCGTATGGCTCATATTAATTTAGTTTTATGTGTACTCAACTTTGGCACGGTTGTGTACATTACCTATTAATTAATTTTATGTATTAAATACACTTTTTGTTTTATTTTCTCATGTTTTGATGTAATATTACCTATAAACTTCAGAAGAGCTTCTATTCATTTCTCCAGTACATTCATTCTGTACTCTTAATGTTTATTTCATAATTTAGAAATTATATTGATTACAATATATTTTACAATGTATCTGTAAATTTAAAATTTTCTGGTATAGTAAAATGCTAAAGATTTATACAGATATTTATAAATTTATACCTGATAAGAGTACCATAATTCTCAACTCTGTGTAGTCAAACTACACTTTGAAGCAATTATAAGTTAATTAATTTTAGCATTTTTCTGGCATAAACATGATTGTTACTTTCTTTATTAT
>NNCF01129521.1:160832-182251 GCA_002313205.1 Laupala kohalensis
ATAAGTAATATCTATATTATAAATTTAATTTAGCAGATGATAATGTAAATCTAGTTTTTGGATAGAATGTTCTTACTTTACTTTACAGTTCTTTAATGAAGTTAATGAAAAGTAGAGAAATAAAAACATGAAAGAATAAAAATTTGTGTTATATGGAAAGAAAGTTGATTCTAAATTAAGGAACAGGATAATTCCTGTAACTTTAACAAATGATGTTGTTTGTGCTGCAGTGTGAAGTGGAGGCAGAGCATCGGCAACGTGAGGCTGATGCAGCATTGCTCTGTCAGAGGGATGCTGCAGCCATGGCCCTGTCTCCAGCTGCCCTGGAACGCACTCAGCTGCTCGGGGAATGAGTGCGTTTGGAGCGAGCACTCAGGAGAGAAGAGGCCACTGCAGCAGCGGCTTCTTGTGCTTACAGACACAAACGCATGCAGTTGCAGGTGAGTAATATTCCATGGAAGAACAGTAGAACTTTGGTTCCTAGTACTGTTCTAGTCTCCCTTGAAACCTGGGTTGGCACTTTTCTGCACTTTTCTGCACAGAGCTTTTTTTGAAACGTGAAGGTGTAATTAGGGTACGAAAAGCATACGTAGAATTAATTCACTAAAATGTCTTCATTTATTCCACAATTATTGATGGTGGAGTACATAGCATCTAATGGATAGTATATTTTTTTCCTAAAATAGACAGGTTCTGAAATCACATGTAACAGGTGATTAGTTTACTTTGAAGACTATTTTGTAGGTCACTGGACTTATAATAATAATAAATTTATTGTCAAAAAACAGTACAAACTGGATATGACCATGTGGAGGCCAATAAACTAATTTACTCTCCGGAAGCAACCAACGGCTTATCCCATCAATTCCGATCAAGGGCCCTAAGGCACAGGCGGATTCAATAAAATTCAGCATAAGTTCCTAGATAAGACAAAAAGTTAGCTGCAAGTTATAATACTATTAGAATGTCAATATGTTTGTAATTTTATGCAAAAAATTACATTGTCAAGTTATTATCGAACTATAGATTATTCTGAGTATAGTGTTTAAAAATCATGAGAGTTGAAAAAAACCCACTGTTGTCCGTTTCACTCCCGACTCGTCACCACATCTGTTTGTAGTTATTAAATATGTTCTATTTAGAAAGAATTGTTCCTAATATATTGTTTTAAGTGAGTCAAATTAAAAGATGTGTGGAATAAATATTGTATGAGTGATTTCTTTGTCTGTGTAAAAACTTGAAAATTTGAAGTTTTGATGAAAAAAATAATCTTATTTCATAACATCCACTTGCTCATCTGCAAAGGACCACCAGAATATCAGCCAGTGGTCATTGAGGATGGGAGCAAGAACTCTTGAAAAACATTCTAAGCAAAACACAACCTTATTCAGGATAATCAAAAATCTGGAAATTCTGTGTGATACGAAGAACAAAGAATTATAAATAATGTATGGAGATCTTTTGACATTCAGGTACTGATATTAGCTGAGTTCTCGCAACTTTACTTGCATTAGGTTTTGAATTTTATGTGCAAATAATAATTCTTGAATCCCAAGGGATATCTATAGAAAATATATGTCATAATCAAATGCCAAAACAATCGTAAAAATCACACATGAGAAACAAAATGAAGAAAGGTAGAAAAATAAGTTGGTCAACAATAAATGGCAAAACTCACTCATTTGTGGAAAGCGGGATATGAGAGACAGTTGGCAATTATTTCCCCAAAAATCTACAGTGCCAATGTACTTCTAGTTTCCTAATTCACCTAGGGGGTGGAGGGGACAGTCTGCCCCAGGTCCCATCATGTGAGTGACCTCCAAAGTGGTCACCAAATATTATTGACACTCGTGAATTTGAACATAATTATTATCCAAAAGATTTTTTTTTAATGTAAACTTAATAATAGTTGAGCTTTTTAATAACTAAAACTCAAATTTAAATTCTTTTTAATACATCAGAGCATTGCACATGTAGACATGCAAACATGTTTACATACGTTAACATACTCCTGCCCTGGGCCTCATGAGATGTAGGTTCTCCACTGGTGGGTTTTACAGTTACTTGTATCCAAAATTTGAATTCCTCTTTTATTTATTAGTATGATTTTTTTGCAGAGTGGAGGTTTTAATTGAATAACACGTCCTCCTGGAGAACAGTCCCACAGTGCCGGTTCTCCGGACCTTGGCATTGAAAGTGATGCAGGTCGTTTCTCCAGCCTCAAGCCTCTGTCCTCACACTGTGGTAGTTGTGACCAAGAACCTACTCAGGGCCTGTGCGGCTTTCAAGGTAAGGATAGTGGCCGGTTGAGCTCAGAAATGCATGTGGCTGGAACAGGCGGAGGATCAACGTGCAACCCACCGATCCTAGAAATTGTAATTTACGTGGACAGAGTTTTAATAATCAATAAATGCAATTAGTGTTACACACAAATTTCAACTAGTTCAGTTTGGTCTTGACATACTTTTAGTAACAAGTCCATATGATATATTTGGATAAATATTATCCCTAAATCACAAGAGACTTAAGTTTCCGAAACTAAAGAAATTAGGTTGTGGCTTGTTTTTCCTATTTCTTCTTTTGAGAATCTTATTGGATGGGATTATAAACAAATTTGGTGCACAACTTCCCTCGGGAATATTTATGCATAGTCTGTAAACTTCTTTGATCTTGACCTTATTTTTTTTAGTGCAACATTTGCGTCTCAAGATGAAGCATTAAAAAATGTTGTTTTATGATATACTTATACTGAGATTTCACTATAGTCTGATATCCAACACCTATTACAACTTCAGAAATGTACAATGCAGTCACTAAAATGAAATATTGAATGAGAAGCTGTCTAACTCTTTACTCACTTCTTCCGTTTTCTCCTATGAACACCAGTGATTATTGAAAATGAATTGTGAACTGGTGGGAGTGATTGTTTACTTCACACAATCAAAGATGGAAATCAGAAAATTTTTAAAGATCCATCAGAAAAGAGTCCTGTTCCAAAATTCATTCACCCACTCGCCTCCAAGAGACCATCAAACAATAAGTCTTAAGATAATATCTGACGATGGTTTGGAGAACTCCTGGAAAAATGTAAGTGGAGTGTCTTCAATGGCTGACATCTCGTCTTCAGTAAATTTTATTCCTCCAACTACGAAACACTTCCGAGACAGAACGCTCGACTGTGAGAACCTCCATGAAGTTGCTTAAATCCAAATATACTATAACAAGTGATAATTGTTTACTTGTAATAAGTAGATTCTTTAAAATCAGATAGCAAAACAACACAAAGACTTGACTAAAATTTCAAAACCTATAAATTTTTGTATTTATTTGTCAACTACGCACTCCACGTACTTTTAAGTAGTCACATAATTTATTGTACTGACTCCACTGTGAATTCCCGAAATAATTTACGTCATTTCAAAACCAAGCTCATTATGATCTTGTACTAGTGGTGGAACCTAGAACTGACATCGTGTAATAACAGGTCCTTATGAATCCAAATATTGTTCTAAAATTGCTTAGATTTAGAAAGGAAGATAGTTTGCGGCTCATTTTTTCTGTTTCTCTTGTACCTTATTATGAGACTATAAAAACATTGACTAAATAAAAAATTGCCCATGGAATGTTTCAATGGATGACCATAGAACATTGAAACAGATCTTCAACCATAGAACATTGAAATCAAAATTCAAATTTATGAAATTATATTCATTTTCAAGGTAATACGTTAAGTGGTTTTGGATAGGTTTCCTTAAATTTTATTTATTTCAATTCTTGCTTTTCATGGCAAAAATACTCTACTACAGTTGATTCTTGAATGTGCCTCTCTTGGTATTCCAGAAATGTTCTTTCCAGTTAATATTTCTTTTAGTTTGACCTACGAAGATGAGGGAAAACATCCCTTGATACGAGTTCCAATCGGAAGGTAAAATTTAGTTGACGTTTTTGTGTGCTGTTATCATGCTACAAAACAATACCTCGATTTGCTTGTAAATTCTGTTTCATTTTACTCTTCTGGACCGACTTACCTTCTAGTAAAATTAACTTGTTTCCTCTTCTTTGATATTAATATCACTCAGCACGGTCTTCACTTTCCCTACGATGAATACATAGTTGCTGTAATAAATCAGAGAGGATATAATGGTTTATTTGAGTACAATGTTTCTTTGCTTCATTTTAAGATCTAATTGTTTGTGTGCAGAGGAATAATCCTTATTTTATCAGTATGTCAGTGATGTTTTGCGAGATACCAAGCATGTGTATTAATGCGTTTTTTTCCAAACTTCACCATTCTCCCAGATTTTCTGTGATTTCATGTTCTCTAACTATTCTTTTGATAATGTTTATTTCTACTCGATTTTAATGAGTAATTGTTTAACGAGGAGTGTTTTTTATTTCTTTTGTAGCGTGTGGAATATTCATGTCAAAGAAATGTGGTAAAAGAAGCATTCTTTCACATACACACTGTAACTAAAATTTATTATAAAAGTGAACTATATGTGCTATCTCTGTTATTCATGGGTTGGAAACATTAAGTGTGTGTTAAAACGGATAAAAACTTGTGATTTTGTTATTATTTTTGAATTAGTAATCTCACTCTCTCAATTACTTATAAAGTTGTTTGTGTTTCTTCTAATAAAAGGGAAAGTGAGTAGTTTGTCTGCATTGTGTATTTTGTACAATATCTACTCATTTGTAAATATTTTTCTGTTGTGAAGTTACTTGTTATTGTAAAAGCTTTATAAAAATACACCTTCATAATTTGTGTTTATCTTTTATTTCTTTTCACTAGAATATGATGTTGAGTAGAATTATTACTTAATAAAAACCTTATGAAGAAGACATGTTGATTATTTGTTTAGTGATTTTTAATAGAATTGATCCTTTGAATGAAATTTTAAACTTTTCTGTCAATTTTGTTAGTCACCTAACACATGTGCTAGGTGTCATGCTTTGACTTAATTTAGATACTTGAGGGTTTCATTGTGACTCCATAAAGAATCTATCTTTTCCTTTTTTTTCCTTTTTTGCAGGTGTTATAGTATGTTTTACTTTTTGAATTTTTTTGAAAAATATATATTTACTTTTGATTTTTCTGCGTAGGCACTGAGTTGGAATCAGATTTAGCGAGGTTGCAGAAGGAAAACAACGCTTTAAGAAGGAACCTCAGTCGGACAAAGAAGTTGCTTGAGGCTACTGTAATGCAGTTGTCGACTTTGAATCAAATGAAGCGACAGAAGGAAATGGCAATTTGTAAACAGTTAAACAAAACTCATAGTGTTCTACAGCAGGTGAAAGCAGATAGTGAAGTATCTGTTGAACCAGTGAAGTAGAGTGCAAAGAATATTCAGTGTACAGTGTGTGTAGAGAATGACGGAAAATAGTATTGAGTTGGTGGGTTTTGTCTTTTATGAAGTATCTAGTTTTTTGAATTGATCACAATTTGTGTGATGGTTGTTCAATTTACATGATCATGACATGTAAAAGTATATTATTTTCTTTATGATTCTTTATGAACAAGTTGTGTGCTCCCTTTAGAAAAGTAGCAGAACTTGTATGAGATATTTTGCGGAGAGATTCTGTTACATTTTATAACAGTTTCTCTTCAGAAAGTGTGGAGACAAAGAAAACTTACATTTGTAATGCGTAAATATTGATATTATTTTCTTCTAATAAAATATTTAAGACTGAAAAGAATGTGATTAATAGTTTTTTCTTTTCTATCCTGGCAACCTATTTTCTTTTCCGTACAATCCTTTCAATATCAAAAATCACTCTATCTGTTCCAAAACTGCTGAGTGAAAGAGAAGATGATATTTGTGTGCATATAATAATAATAATAATAATAAATTCAGAGAACATGTGTTATTATTAAATGGAATTTGAAATTGTGAAACTATAATTTATGATTGTCATGTATCTTTCTTGGACTTGGAAAAAAAACATTTGGTGGCTGTAAATTTGAATTTGGAGTATATAGAAACACAATTACTTTACTCATACTTCACATCATCTTACAGATAATTTTACATTAAGAAAATCTAGTATAACAAATATGTGCAATTACAAGCAGCCCTTTGTAAAACTGCATGGAACCACAGAATATAAGTATGGTAACATTGCTGATAGTAATGGATTCTCCAAAGCTTTGGTAGGTATGATTAAGAAATTTGAGACATAAAAGATACATGGGAATTAGACAAAAGGAACTATTATAACATGCTTTTTTTAGTGCTGATCACAGTCAGTCCTATATTTGTTGACAATATAGAAAAACCCAAATGAAAATGGTCAAAAATTTGTTATCTTGCCAGATAAATATCTCACCAACTTTCCGAGGAATTATTTTCCTACACATTTCCTATACATAAAAAAATCAATGTAACCCATCCGAGACTAGTGATAACAAACACTATTTTTATTTAATGAATACTCGATGGTTTTTTGGAACAGATTAATTAATATTACTTTACTCATTTTAACTGTTTTATGTGAAAGAATTACAATCTGGAATGTTTCGAAATTATAACCAAATTTATTCAATTCCATTCACCGTTTCAGCAGTTCAATACTTTGATAAATAAACAAATCAATACGACACAGACTGTTTTATTAACTCTTTAAGAAGCTTCACAACTTTTCGACCCCCCACTGTGGGCGATCTTCATCAGGCAAGTTTTTATTCAATAATGATAAATAAATGTAGAGACGTAATTAAAATATGGATACCATTTCAAATACAGATTCACTGACAATTTTTAATTTTCGCCTTTGAACGCTCTATTTGTCCTCAACACGCATCCTAATTTAAAAAGGCGATTAAAACAACCCGCGCATCTCGTCCGTAAGCCGAAGCCAAACAGAAAGCAGCCAGCCACACACTCCTCCTACGTCGTATGCGGCTCGACTCGAACTGAACTCGTCGAATCGTTGCGGTCGGAGCAAAAATTGAAATCTTGTATTACAACAGCAGAAGGTGCAAAGAGGTGATCGACGAACTTTGGAATATAGTGCAGAATTTGAACCACAGAGTGCACTGCAGTCACTACTTGGCTATCATCATTGCAGCAGGTGGCGGAACACATAAGCGCTACCTAGCGATGAAAGTTGACACTAGCAGTTTTAGTTATGTCGATCGCCAAAAGAGTGCGCCGTACTCGGATATCAGAGTGACAGCAGGTAACAGTCTCCACTCGCTGTAAGAATACCTTCTTGTGTATTCTGCTGTTGTAATATGAGATTTCAACTTTTCCTTCGACGGCAGCGTCAGAGAATTTTCGTTGCGTCGTGGCTTAGCGCTGCAGACGGATCCAGGAGGTACTAGACTCCTATAACACGTTATAACCTCACTATATTCAGATGGTTAAAGATATTGCTTTGAAGTATCATTGAATACACAAGCGTTTAGTGGTATTGGGCGTATCAAATGTAAATTTTTGTTATTTTGTGTATCATTGTGCTTGATTTTCGTCGAAATTACGTGATATATTATTCAAATGTAAAAAAATTGTGATGAAATATAATTAGAAACTGAACTCGTAAACTGTATGAAGTGTCTTTTTTCAATATAATATTGATGTGGGAGAAATGTTAAATTAGGAAAGCGTGGA
Source organism: Laupala kohalensis (assembly GCA_002313205.1). NCBI lineage: Eukaryota > Metazoa > Arthropoda > Insecta > Orthoptera > Trigonidiidae > Laupala > Laupala kohalensis. Next base: position 168,443 of record NNCF01129521.1, read on the forward strand.
CTGATAAAATACATGTAATCAATGATGTTTATTGCGTTAAATACAAATATTTTAACTCGCGACCTATTATGTGTCTCAAATAATTTTTAATATTCCAATATTCTCGAACGTTTTTATGGTTCTATTCTTGTAATGTCTATTCACCTGAAATGTTATAATAAAATATGTCAAACAACATATGTAATATTAGGGCTCAGCTCGTTAAAAGTTTATGTAATACTGAAGTTGAAAAAGTTCAGAATTCTGTTGAATTTGTTTACAATTTTATGCAGTCATCTTGAAAGTTACTTGAATCAATGTGATTTTTATTTATTTGTGTTTAGTAATTTATTACCAAAATACCCTATAGAATGACAACGTTTTATATAGACTTTATAGAAAGAGAGGAAGGAAGGAGATGATACAAATACCGATTGCTGCGTACCTTCACAATTGGTTGCACGCAGAGTGCATGGATGCGGCGCTTCTTTTCAATATGTAGTTTCAAGGTTGTTTGAAAAGATGGAGAAAAAGATTTCAGAGTTAATCATTTGTAATTAATACATTTTTTAAAAAAAAATTTAATCCGCCTCTGCCTTAGGGCCCTTGATCGGAATTGATGGGATGGTCCCTTGCTTCCGGAGAGTAAATTAGTTTATTGTCCTCCACGTGGTCATACGCAGTTTGTACTGTTTTTGACAATAAATTTATTATTATTATTTGAATTTTGCCAAATTTCAATTTTTTTGTAATCGTGAAAATATTTGAAAGCGAGATGTCGACGGAAATATCCGTTTTGGTTATCCCTGTTTTTGGCATAACGTCCGTCCGTCTGTGCGCAGCGATTATGAGTAAATGGATGAATCAATTTAATACGCATTTCGTATTTACGGTAGAAATCACTTGTTCTCGATACACGTACTCTAAGTTTTTTAAAGGGCTCTAATGACCTCGCTGTTGACGAGCCCTAAAGCCCCACAAAAAAAAAAAAAAAAAGTTTTTTTACTGTAAAACAAAAGGTGCTTTCCATGAAGGTCAAAGTACTCACGGAAATATTTTCCGGGTCAGTTTTATTTCGGCCAATTTGTATTAGTGAATTTAGAATCCTTTCCACACTTCTCTTATTTACCAAGATTTTTTTTTTTTTTCAAAGGAGAAGAATTTAAAATAAACATAACCTACCGAAGATTGGAGGATTATCCCGTGAATCTCTACTATTTGATGGATTTATCAGCGTCGATGCGAGATGACAAATTGGCCGCCGCGATGAAGAACGTCACGTCAAACTTTAGATTGGGATTCGGAAGCTTCGTGGACAAAGTGACGCTGCCTTTCGTCAACACTCATCCTAAGAAGTGAGTAATCCGAAATCGATAAGTTTCCTACGGATTCTTACAGTACTCGCAGCGAAAGAACAATAATGAGGGAAGAGTCCAAAGATCACGTGACAGAAGTCGATGAGCCAATGCCAGCATTGCTTGATTTGCAGACTTTTCCTCTCGCCTCTAGACACGACAAGACACTCATGTGGGCCTTTTGCCTTTGACTCGTGTCAACATCTTGGTGCTAACGCGTACATCAGCCGATTCGGAGGTCAGGTAGTAAACTGTGGCGGACACAGGGCTTGATCCTTAACCTTTGACCTGAAGTTAGCTCTTTCACGGGGACAGCAGCTTTTATGTGGGTGCAGTGGCATCACTGGCCGTCTACTCCAGGCAACCTCCCGCAGCAGACATATGACAACACCGCTTGGCTTTTGCTCCATTGGTTACATCTCATTTCTGTTCTTTCTCAGCGTTCTTTCTAGATGTAACGACTTCTCAGATTAATTTATATGGCTTTCTAGATATAATAATCTATAGTTTCATAATAATACGTACTTGTGAAATAGCTTGTATGTGTTTTTTTTAATATATATTTGTTTATTCTGTTAATATTATAACACGTAGTGAACTATTTTACAAGCTTTTATTTAACTCCACTTGTTAGTTCCTATGTTTGGACCGAATCTTGCACCTGAATTTTATACCACTTCCCCTCAACCGATTGAACTGAAATTTGGCACACATACACATAAACCCTCTGACAATGCAATATTATAATCTCTATTTCAAATAAAAACTTTAAAAAAGATTTTTTAAATAACGATCTTATTCCGATATTTTAATTGTAAATAAAATACATACTTCGGCAAGTACTTACTTACCAACTTGTCACTGTCCAATGAAATTAAATGGTATCCACTTTTATAAACATTTCGCGCGACAAGCTTTTTGAAAACAAATAATTCAACATAAAATATTAAATCATTTTCAGCGATAAAGATTGTAAGTACGTTTATTTTTATTAGGATCTACCAATGTAAAATATGTATCGAGGCATTAGCATTTTGCATTGCATTACTTTATTAGAAACCTAAATTTATTTTGTTTGCTTTAGTACATCGCTTAAATAAAAACTTTTTTAAAAAAGGTTTTTTATTTACTATTTTATTTTCAGTTCATTTGCACCGCAACGCGTGGTGCAACTGTATGACTCTGCAAAGTATTTTCAGTCGCTTTGAATCGGATGAGAACATGTTGTTTGAACTCTCTTCAATGCTGACATCTTCTGCTTTTGAACACGAGCTGTAAAAACGTGAGGGAAAATGAAACCTTTCGTTTCATGAGAGATGGTCGTACATCGTATTACTCCCTCTCTCGGAGGTAAAATTATATGAATATCTCAAAGCTCATTTCATGTGTAAAAGGAATTACTACGATGAGAGTTGCAGATGAGAAACACTATAAAGCAATCTTCATTTACATACTACGTACATGACGTGGCAAAATCAGTCTTGTTCTTGAAGCATTCATTTCTCAGTAGATTGAGCGCTGAGTTGCTGGCTGGATGGCCGGGGTTCGATCCCCACCTTCCAGACTCCGAGGTCTACTCAACCTGATCTAAAATGAATACCGGGACTATCCTGGAGTCAAACCGGTCGGAGCGAGATCCTCCCCTAAGTGCCGAGGCCAAGAAATTTCAGACTTCTACCCTCCGCGAACCCCTTGGGAAATTCTTGGGCACCTTCGGGGTCTGTAGTGAGACAGTTTGACTTCTTGATATTGAGCGTCCGTTATTATTTGAACTATGCTTGTATGTACAAAAGGGTGTATTGGCGTCCTCACATATATACGTTGTCTTGTATATCATTGTTTTTGTTTGAAAATGTGAACGTGGTATGATATTCAACATAGAAATTTGATTTTTAAGCGAAAAATTTTAGAATTATTATTTATTTATAAGTTTTAAACCAATTAGTATTGAAACTTATCTGTATACTATTAACTCCAACATGCTAGTCTTCATTTTTATTATGTATTATTTTGTATTTTAATATTATTATTGTTATTATTATTATTATTATTATTATTATTATTATTATTATTTCATCATTTCTTCACGACTGTCTATTTCAGAGTCGTCTTCATTTGTTAGCCAGTCCAGGTTCCAACCATCTTCTCAGGATCAGGCTTTTCAATTTCGTGCTTTCAAAGTACCATACGCGGGATGTGATCTGTTCCCGGTAAAGCAATTTCCTGCACTTCACTGTCCTTAATATTACCGGAGATCTTTACAAAGTTCTTATTAAATTTTTGTGACAATTCTCAAAGCCTCAATGATAATAAGAATTATACTTCCAGACTGTCAAATCTGTTCCTCAGTGTATATTGCTATAAACAAAAAGACATTTCGCTACAAAAACTAAGTGCATTTCAGTTGTAGGTAATTTCTGTGGCAGGATATAAGGAAATACAATAAATTATACAAAAATATGTATTACACAGAACTGAAATAAAAAATTGTTAAGTAAATAATTACATTAATATTAAATATATAAACAGCGGTCTTGAAACGACTATTCATTAATTACTTATTGAACATTTGAAGATTGATGACCCATACTCTCGATTCACCCCTTTTATATACCTCACTTCACTACCCTAACGCATCCCTTCTTCCAGAACTCCTTTAACATTACTGGTTTGCTAGAATTGGCTAGTATATCCTCATTCCCTTTCTCTCGCTCATATAAGTGTTTGTTTTTAAATACCCACTGAGAGATATTCTGCGATTGATTCAAGAAATAATAAGTATGAAATATGTATATCCTAGCTGATTACCAAGCACNCAGCACTGCCTCGTATTTACGTATTCTGATCTTCTTAAACACAAAATAAAAATAACTGTCGTCTGAACCAACTCTTAGTTTAATATTTCGTCTCAGTAACCCCGAACACCTTAAATGTCTGAAACAAAAATCGGCCATTTTCAATGAAAGTCTTCGCGTCACGCTCCTGCCAATCCCCAGTGTCTCCAATGGGGAGTCCAGTGTCTCATGCGGTTTCAATGGTTACATAACAATTTCTTATTTCAGAAAACCCGTAAACTAAAGATTCAACATTAATATGGATCTTTTTAAATTATTTTTATACCTTAATCACAAAATAAATTGTATTTGCCATTCAAATGGTTGTGTCTTAAATTATTTATTTACTTTGATTAAAAATGGACATTAGTAACAGTAAAAAAAAACAAATTTATCAGTAACATATCATATGGTAATTTATGATTTACTGAGGAAAATTATATTTTTATGTTTTAAATATACCAATTCTATGCTGAAATATCAAGATATATGTGGTGCATAGTGCAGGAAAATTTGACAAATATTTAGATATTTAAACTCTTATTTTGGAAAAACGAAATGAGATAAAAAGAACTGATTTGAGATCATGTTATTTGGAACTTTGTGCATACTTGAAATGAAAGCAATTGGAAATAGCAAGGTTAAGGTCATTGGATCACTTGACTAGGAATAGGATAGGCGGTGATTTGCGGATTGAATTGAGCGGGCATGAGTTGTGAAATAAACCACTTGGAGCTCCGCAGACATCGTGCTATGATTGGACGGGGGTAAGATACCGCTGCGCGCTCTGCTCAGTTCACAGGAGAGTTAAAATTCAATAACAAAAGATTTCAAACTGTCATAAGCAGTCAAGTATTTAAGATTAGACGAATTTGAGTAGAATTAGACGCTTATTGTGTGCGTGGGTGTTTGTTTAAAGCAGCTCTGTTGTGCGTGGATTTGGGATTATTATTACAACTCAGACGTGTTATAAAATAATGAGGATGAAATTTTTATTTCTGTTTCCGATTACCTGTTCACGTAAGGTAACACTAAACGTGAATACTTTTCTCTTGTACATTTTTGTTTCCTACGTTTATAACACAGACCTTTACATTTATGGTTTGTGAGTGGCCTTACCATATCATACAAGGTAAGTAATTTTATGACAACCAGCTAGTGGGGACGCATTTAAGGTTAACGACACTAACTCAAGCTTTGTTATATAATTTTGCAGCTCATCTTCCATTAACAGCTTCTGCTGCAAAGGGAATTCTGGACTGTTGTAGACACCTCTCTGCAGGCTTTTCCTACTCAATCATTTGGTGAAAAGTTAAAACATTTTAGGTAAGTTTCATTATTAGTTATTTAAGAATGCATTACTAGTTATTTAAGAATGGGAGCGTTTGTAGTTTTTATTTGATTATTAGGAATGCTATGAATGGTTTGTGTGTTCTTTGTAAAAGGGTTAATAATTATAATTTTGTCTTTTTGTTCCAGAAAATGGAGATATTAGTCATTCTTTCATCCCATTTTGGAAGGGGCAAGACCTGAAATATGATAAATGAAGTTCTTTCTCAGAAAAGCTGGACAGAGAAAAGTAGGAACTCTTCCTTTTCAAACTGCATGAATCATTATCTTGTTTGGGATGGAGTATTATCTTAAAATGTCTGGATTGCTACAGTGTTCACCTTTTAACTCCTCCTGAAATAAACTGGGAATCTTGAAAACAAATATTTGGATTCCTTCAGTCTTGGTGTGATTGCAATATTTATACCTGGACTGGAAATGTGCATTGTCAATGTAATCAAGTTGTGACATTTTAAATGAATCAAATTGTGAATCAGATTTTGCAAGTGTTCTGTGGAAATGCTTGAAAGAACAGTCTCAAACTATTAAGTCATTCATGAATTTTAATATCTTATTACTGAGTTGAATATACTGATGTGTAGCATTGAGCAAATGCTAACAAAGCCAGTGATTAAATTTCTAAATATTAGGTATAATTGAAGAACCTTGGTGTTAACGTATCAATAGGGATGCGAATGGAGGAAAAGTTTCTTTTTGAAAATATTTTCAGGATTTGTATTTTCTTTCATTTTGTTAAATTTATATCACCAAGATAGTTCTCCATCCTTACTTGTGTTTTTTTTCTCTTTAACGTGTGTGTTCATATCACTTTACTTATGTGTAAATGTAGCTGTGAATTCTTGGCAATTGCAAGATGCAAAGTCTCTTTCATGCTACCATATTACCTTGCTCAAATTTCAATACTGCTAATGTGAAATATTGCACATTTTGCTTGTATTATGTGGATATTAAGTAATATAATGTAAGAAACATATCACTATTTGTGGTATATCTTATTCAGTTTAATTGTAAACAATATTTTATTTTTTTCTGTTACTATTGTAATAGTTATTGTATTTTCTGCCTTACAAATATTTTGTTTTATTATTAATATTTTTTATAGTAATTTTTGGTAGATGTGGACATTCACCATGTACAGTTTATATATTAAATTATATTTCTTTTGTGGAGGTTACTATTAGTATATTGTTGTTGGCTTCTCTGGGACAGTTCTGAGATATTGAAGAGTACAATTTAGTCAAGTATAGATATGGATTAATAAACGACAGTTTGAATTTATCTACACTTAATACTTGTCGTATATGTAGCTCAAAATGTGATATTTGGCAGAATGTTTTTTGTATTGGTCCACTTGTAAGTGAAATAAAATAATAAGTTTATTTTCTTAATACGTGGCATAGAAATAAAAACTTTTGAGCTCAATGACCAGAACAATTTGTATTGATGTATTTTCAAACAAGCCAATAAAGATTATTAGTCTATTAAAACAATTAAAATTTGTTTCTTTTAGTTTATTTTCAAGTACTTTCCCAAAGGGTGTCTCCTGATTAATTTGCTTAATCTGGTGGTATTGTATGTAAAAACATGTCATGTGGAAGGTACAGATAACCAGGCACAGAAGTTCTAAGACTTGATATATTGCTAATTCCACCGTTGCAAGTGATGTAATAGAGTATAATTTACAGATTAAAAAATAAAATTCGTCTGTCCTACGAGCTTTAGAATGAGGAAAAGAGATTATACTTGCTCTATATTTAGACTGGATGGATAAGAGTGAAATTATGATTGGCACAGCAATGTAAATTTTCCTCTGAAGAGAGAATGTAATAGTTACAGCCATTGAAATTTTTTTTGATTTTCTTCAATAAATATTGTAATAATTTGGTGTTATATTCTCAGAATTTCCTCTGATTTGTTTGTTTGGGAGCAAAAACGTCATTCTGGTAGTTAGAAGCTCCAAATAAGGTGGGAATGAAAAAGTGATTTGAATAAGTGTATCTTTTACGACTAGATAAATGATATTATCATGTTTTTTATTGATATAAATTTAAGTTCTACAGAAGGAAAATTTTATAGAAATGGTCACATAATTTAGTTTAAAAGGTTAGTTCTAGGAATCACTTTTATGTACATATTATATTCCATTTATCTATTGCATTGCTTTGTATATTTATAGACAGCCTTAAACATATGTTGAAATTTTTTGAAATTGCCTTAACACCTCTAATACGGAAAGTATACTGAATCTCTTGTTACATGTCGTGATTTCAACATTGATTTCCTCAGTGATATCTGATTCCATACTTTCTCCCATCGGTTCAATTATTTCATGCTCCTTTTTTGTTACTATGATTAATAGCGTCACTCATTACATCCGGTTGATCTCAAACATTATTAAACAAGATTATTTTCATCAGGAGAAAAGTCTTATTCTTCCGAAGTATTTCATTGGGGATACAGTGACCTCAAAAAGCTACTGTTGAAGATAAATCAAAACCGCTGAAAACCCTCTAGATGCTTTGTAGACTGTTAAATGATGTCAATATTTACAATGAATTTGCATCAGGAAATGTGGAATGACATGTATAATGTACAATGATAAATTCAATGTAATTCTTTCAATATTCTTAAAATATTACTGCTGTTATTTTTTCATAAAACACAAGTGATATGAAATAAACTATCTTAATTGATGGATAACCTCAGGAATACGTATTTCTTTCAAAAACAAATGTCCTTTATACAAATACAAATTTCTTTCAAAAACAAACTCAACAACCATCACCCAAATGTTGTGAATATTTTTTTATATTAAGACCACATGTTGAAAGTGGTCTATGTAGCTAATGATAAGGAAAACAATGGGCAGATGGGCACTAAAATCGAGAAACTGGAATTGAAAAAATAAATAATTTTTCTGAAATTTCATTTATTTTACAGCAGTTACTTAACAAGTACTTACTGTTATCAAATGTAGCCGACAGTGAAAATTGCTGAGAATTTAATATTAATAACAACAGTAGTATTAATGATATTGCCAACTCGAGTGAAGAGAATGGAAGGAGATGATGCAAATACCGATCGCTGCATATCTTCACAATTGGTTGTCCGCAGGGTGCGAGGATGCGGTGCTTCTTTTCGATATGTAGTTTGAAAAGATGGAGATAAATATTCCTTGTTTAATCATTTGTAATGAATATATATTTGAATTTTGCCAATGATCCGATGTGTCTATATCAGAGACAATACACACTATACACCCCGAACACTCTTCTTCTTCCGTTCGAAATGAAAGAAGACTCACAGACTCACAGAAGACACAGTGATAGGGAGAGTAGGCTTTTCTGTATTAACTGCTCGGACCAGACAACTCCCAAATTGTTGTGTTCTTTGTCGCTGTATCAATGATTTTCCTCGGTAACAAATAGGATTTAAGGTATATTCTAGATGCGTAGTTAGCCGTGTTTTGTGGGCATGTGCTTACTATATATTTGTTACTTTAGTATTAAAATACACATAAAGAAGAAGTATGTAGTAAAATTATTGATAATTAGTATGCCGAGAAAAATAGAAAACAAAAACAATGTTTTGCAAGTATATGGAATATGAGAAAACAATGTTGTCATTTCGTTAAAATTAAACAGTGTGGCCAGGCAAAGAAGTACCATCAAATTTAGAGAATTTTGTGAAAAATCTGTACAATATTCAACTTTTAGACGATCATTACAACTAGACTACCGAGAACACTAGCACTCCCTACTTGTCTCATCTTACAACAGCAATTTATTATTCGTGAAAATCTCAGAAAGAGTGTATTTCTGGTTGCCGAAGACCCTTGTATTAGGTGAACATGTTCGCAGCAGGTGGCGGGATCTACAACAGGAGACGCGCGGATTATAAAGACGAAGAAGAACTCTTGTTACAGTTGCCCACAGAGTGCTCTGGCGGAAGTTGCAGCGGGGACTTCTTCGCCGGACTGATCCGCGCGTCTCCTGTTCTAGATCCCGCCACCTGCTGCAAACATGTTCGCCCAAAGGCGGCTCCACACGGTCCTTATTCGGCGAACCCCGAGCAACTGTAATATATAGGGAAGGAACACGAGAATAGAGGAGATGCAATTAATATTTGATCTAATCCTTGTATATATGATTGATAGTTTGAGAATGTAATGTTTGTGTATATGCCATTTTATTGTCAGACGACGAAGTAAAATAATGTACGGAGAGAATTCAATCAAATTTGATAGTTTTCTATCTTAATGTAGTTATCGATATATATTACCATTGAATGTCTGGTCAAATGTATACGTGGAATAAATATTTAACCATATAAGCAGCGTCATCCTTAGTGACTGTAATTATATTGACGCGGAGCAGAAACTAACGCAGTGACAGAAAATGGAAATTTCGACGGGACTCTGCTCCTTCATGAAGGGATGTATACAAAATGTGATTGATCTAGGATGAAATGTTGCTTTCTAATTTTTTTGGTTTACCTCTCACCCAAATTAAATGATATCACGATTTCATGATGAATGGTATCATGGTTTCTGTATGCAATCGCGCTGTTTCTGTCTAGACAAAATTATAACATGTGGTAAAACAAGAACTCCCGTTCGAAGATGGGGGTAAATAAATGATTAGTATTAAAAATTGTAAGTTTTTGTTGATTGTTGCAACTGGTCAACAGCTAAGTATATCACTGAACATATGTTCTTTGGAATCCCTTGCACTAAAGCCCATAGGTCTTTCCAATAAGAATCCCACTCATTGTTCTTTGGATTTCCTATACCTATAGGTTCAAATACTTGTGACGCTATGTTAAAACACACACACACATATATAATAATGAAATATTACTGCACACATGCCAATTTTCTTGTTGGTGCGCTATACGAGCGGAACCTAGTGTAATACAAATTACCTCTTCACTCAAAGAATCGTGAAATATATGTTTATTGTCTTTATTAAGAATATGGAAGCAAAGAAAAGAATTTATGACATGTTATAAATGTACAAATATGTTGTGAATTAATTAATTAATTAAAAAAACGGAAGTGTGTATTTACAATGTACGCCAAGAGCAACTCTCGTCTTTGAGTTATGACAATGCTCCCCCATGTGATGTGGTGTGCATTGAAATCGCAGCCGAGTATTTGCTTCTTGTTGAAATGTCTCCAATATGATGTGAGGTCCCCATCAATGACTGCGGGTGCTCTTCCTCAGAAGAAAGATACACAGAGGTTATTAACACCTCCCTTCTTTGCCCCTCTACCCTTAGAAAAAGATCTTGATATAGATACAGGTTCTTTTGCANGTATAGATACAGGTTATTTTGCATTGCTAGAGCAGATACCAGATCCATAACAAATAGGCTACGCCTTTACAAGTAGCTATATCTTGCTTAGGGTAGCATTCGCTGCCTTGGAGTGATAGTTTATTTGTGCAATAGAAAACTTATCCATAACTGGGTTTAAATAAATTTATATGAATTCTCCTGAGAAACCTGTATCCATAGCATAAGATGCAACTGTCCTCTCGGTCACTTTGTCATCATCTTGTTTTTCAGCTTCGATAGGGTCGGCAAGGATTTTAAAAGTACCTTGGCTGATTCCTGGGCAACAAGCATGACATGCCGCTGTCCCATTGTATCAGTCTGTCTGTAAAGTACCTTTCAGTGCTTTGTGGATAGAATCTCTTCAAACTGTGAAATAGGAACATCTTTGACCACAGGCTCAGCGAGCATGAGCTCATTATATTTCTCAGGTATAATATCCATCTTACGAGACTGCAATTCCCGAAATGAAACTGAAAGTTCTGTTGGCCCATTAGGTTTCAGCGGTGTCTCACCTAAAGTTTCTGGTCCTCTTAACAGTCCCAGACACATTAGGGAAAGATTGTTCCTCCTGTTCTTGTTCTTTTTGTCCCCTAGTATCAGTTTACCTCAATCTCACCTTTTTTACGTCTAGCTGTCCCTGATAATTTCTTATCAAGGTGTAGCTTGTTAATATTTGAGGCAGTAATGTCTTTGCTGAACAGCAAGCTCCCAGAATCTCTTTTTTCTATAGCTCCGCCCCTGCTGGTCCGATATTAGCTATACTTAGTAGCAGGATGCATAGTACGCCACTTTACCATTCTTTGAAGTATCGACATGGACCCCCCTACGTCGTAAACAACTAGAGACATAAATGCTTTATTGTGAAATCAGCGATATCTATGGGCATTTATATTAGTTTCATAATCATAATAGAGTGCATAATAGTCTATAAAAGGCTTCAGGTTGCACATTTCCAAGTCGTGCTGGATGTACTTTACTGGTTGCAGCGGTCCAGAGTTACTTAATACATTCGTCTAGTGGATCCTTGTACAGTCGTCTGTGGTCCTTATGGGACCGCTTGTTCAGTTGTTCCTAGTGATGCCAAGTTGCACGGCATGGCTTAGAAATAATAGTAAGCTATGACATTAAGCGTAAATCTTGACTAAAAATTGCACAGTGTGACTTAATAAAGTGGCGAAAAATCCCATATTTACATGTGTATGCCTAATGAAACAATGTAGATACCAAATTACATAAAAGAGGACGAAGGCAAACACGTTTCATTCACTACATCACTCTAGGTTTCAAGTTTCTCCTCAGCATCGAATTCTTATTATGTGCACTTAAAGGTTACCGTGTACTTCTTTGCGGGTCCCATAATTCGGCTTTCCAGTATTTTATTTTCTTCTATTCAGTATATTTTTCCCAAAATTCTTTCAAAAAGACCTTTAAACATTATCTTATATCTGCGAAGTTACTTTATACTCAGGAAAAATAGTATTCTCCAAGGAATAATCGATAAAAAACCTTATCAACAATAATTAAAACATTTTGCCTACTTTATCGTCAATAATTCACACACTGGCTACACTTTCAATTTAATACTTCTTTTCTCCTTACAGTTTCAGTTAATATATTCATCTTTAATGAAGGAACGCTAAACATAAAAATGAATTCGGTAAGGTTTACAGATGGGGTTTCCCTCACCTACTCAAGAAAAAACACTCGTCATTAACATTAATTATATTATAATTCTTCTCATTTTTGGCGGATTTCACTCAAATTTCATTGATGATCTCCAAAATTGGTCCTCTCATTCAGTAACGGTGTACACTATAAACATCCCTTCGAGGTACAATTTGGAGGCGAGACTCTCGAGCACGTCTTTGCAACGCCTTGTATTTATCTACCTTGTGTGATCTCACTCTTCTCCAACTATTTGACCTCTCCTCGACATGACTTGACTTGTACCCCTCTATTTGCAGTATATATCCGCGCCTTGTAGACACTTTCTCGCTCATGTGTGCCTATGTGCACAAAAACGTACATGCTAGTTTGTCGCCATAACCCAAACGTGTCCCATTTTATGATTTCTTTTTAAGCATTGTATGGCTATGCAGTTCATTGCGCAAATGTCTGTAAAATGTCAATCCTTTTTCTCCATTGCAGCAATGTCCGTGTAGGGCAGTAGACCAACGATGTATGGGTTGCTGTCATCGCATGGATACCACCAGTCCTGGAAATTATCACTGAATTAGCAAGTCGTGTAGTGTGCCATAAGTTTATTGTAACTACATTTGTGTGTAGCTCTCGTTGCTGATAATAAAGAGAAACTAAGGCTCAATCCCTTCGTGTTATTGTTATACCTTTTCCAATCCGGTCCTGAGAAGGTATATCCTTACAATTCTCTCCAAATGACTTCCCAGCGAATCCACTTTTTCACTAGAAACTATAGTCTCTGCGTCCAGTAGAAGGAGAAAGTGCCCTCTGCATTCCTTTAACATTTACACCTACATAGATTATTAACCAGATGTTGGGAAGGTAGAGTCTCTTTGAAAAAAGGTAAGTAAGAACACTTCTGTGTAGTGTAGTACAATCATGAAAGGATACTCAGATAAATAGTAACGTTGGGGCTGCTTAGTGGTACACGAAAGCTATACCCTAAAAATTACATTATAAATACCATTTGAATGTTGTTAACAAAGTATACTTACATACACTTCGTAGTCAATTATCATGTCTTCACAATGAACAGTAATAATAAACAAGGCATTATAGCTGCACGGTCAGCATCGAGACAACATGACAATCGTACAAGAGAGAGAAGGACGGTTCGCATCCCGACGCGTCCAAGATTATGAGCAGTAAAAATTTGAAATTGTGGACAATTCTCGTCATGGTATCGATATTAACAAACCAATTTTTCAAATGTGACTGTATCGCAATCCAATGAGTCTTGGGCCCAGTACCACCTG
>NNCF01129522.1:0-43136 GCA_002313205.1 Laupala kohalensis
TTGTTTCCTCCATAAGACACAATGTATTACACCAACAATTATAATTGCAATTACTTCATTGAAATGTTTTCTTAAAAGTTGAAATCAAAATTCTTCAGGTACTTTAGTCATTTAGTTCTACGTACCCCATAGCACCCTACTACCACACACACAAATCAACCACAACAACCACTTAATCAGTTCTGTTTCTATGAGAAAGTACTTTGAGAGGGTGTCACCAGAAATAAATCTTGACTTCTCGAACGGAAAAAAAAACACATCTTCTGATTTCTTGAAAGCGTGAGTGGAAACCAGTGATAGCGCCTTTGCTTTCACGATTCCACTGAACGGAAGAGCACGAATTCAAAACTTGCTCGGCCGAATGAGGTGAGGTATATAGCTGAGGTTTCCCTCGTCTACTGCTGACAAATGTCGGTTCAGTGGCAACCCAACATCTCTCCTTCCCAATTCCCTCTCCCAAGTCCATCAGTTGGGTAGAAGAGCAGATCTCACGGCCTGAATCTTGCCAAAAGATGACATAAAATAAAAAATAGAAACAAGACACCAACACTTGACAAAGTTTCAAGAATCTTGGAAGAAGCCGGATATTACACAACTGGTGTGTCTTTCAGACAATAACTCACCAAGTACGAGCAATATTGCCCATATCACTTATTTTCAATTAGGTCAGGTAGTACAAATAAAGAAAATGTTAGTTACATTTACAGGCAAATTTATTTATTTGTTTATTTATTTGTTTATTTCATATCTTTTGGTGAGGTTAAGGCCATGAGGCTTCCACCTAATAATAATACTACTACTCTTCCATCTAAATGGGCTCTAATGACCTTGTTGTTGATAAGCCCTTAAAGCCGTTGGACCATTGGGTAAAAGGCAGTTGGGAAAGAGTGATGTTGAGTTGTTGGGGAACTTATGGTATCGAACCAACATTTGTCTGGAGTAGGTGAGGGAAACCTCGGCTGAAAACCTCATCTCCTTCGTCCCAGCAGGGTTCAATCGGACGCTCTTCCGCTCAGTGAGTACGCGAAGACACGACCACTAGATCACTGCTGTCGCTCTGGTTATTGACCAGATGTATGATTAACACCCAGGAAATTTGAATAAGATTCTTGTCTATTCTTTTTTATCCATTTTTCAAATTCCATAATGTTTTTAGTCCTCGAGGAAGGAGGCAGATGCCCCTGTCCTCAACGTAAGGACAATACGGGAGCTGACATCTTCTACGAGATAAAACTCAGAAAAGAGATAAAGTGAAATTTCATGTCAGCTGCTTCTTTCTTTATTTCGTCTTCAAGAGGAGATGAAACCAACGGCAAGCTTAGTTCACACTCGTGCAGGAAAGAAAACGAAAATGCTGAGTTAACTGAAACGAATTCTTATTCCACCATCCACAACAAGACAGAGGTTTTATAGTGTTGCTGCCACTTACTCTCAAAAACAAAATATTTGTATTTCACAAGTAAAAGAAATTTGAACGAATGATTGTAGCAGTTTCAGATTTTGATGGAAAAACTCCTCGATTCAAAGAGCAACGATGAACAACTAATTTCAAACTCTCAATCTGATTTCACAGAAACATTAGTCAGTAGGTTAAATATAAGCGTACAGAGATCTATGGTACCCATTCTCAAGAAATTTTATTCCTATTTAGCACTTAAGTTACTTATCTGCTTTACATACTTTATACTTTATTGAACCAAATTACAGTATATACATATCGCACTGAGATGAGCTAAACTCCTTCTCAGCACCAGAATACACTCACTGCACCCACTGTGACAGTCAGTCTAGCAATCAGACTGTGGGTATTGGTAATGAAAAGAAATGTGCACAAACGTCTTCCCAAAAAAAATTTCATGTGCAATAACAAGAGATACTATTTACTAAACATACACAGACAAAAACCTAGCCTACTTATAGAGAGATTTATTTCAGTAAGATAATATAATTTGGCCAACAAAATACAAAACTGAAAATAGTAACAGACCAAGAAGGAAAATAATCGAGTATGCCATGTTATTTCTGAAAATCTAAGAGTAGCAGTTGCAGAGAAAATAATCGACATATAATTGATTGAAGTGAAACTTGACGACTAGGTAAGTTATGCAAAAAGGGAAATCCCATCAAAAAGCGCTTGTTTCAGTCATGAGTTTATCAAATCTCTATCCATTGAAAAAAAATTAGCATCAAATGTGTTGATCCAGGATCTAATTTGGTTCCTAATATTTTTTTGGGGGGAGGGGGGGGGGGCTTTAGGGCTCATCAGGTTCCTAATACTTACAGCACCTGTTGTGATGTCTTTCATACTTATTATTATTATTTGGTATACGATTGAAAGCTTTTAGTGCCACATATCCACTACTTCTTGTAAAAATAGATTTTCTAACATTAGGAACATTGAATAATTTTCTTCGAGTGGATATGGTGCCTATTAATAAATGATTCCCTAAGTGTATTATACTCCAGTAATAAAGATTGATGAACATATACCTCCCTTAATCCCAGTGGATTAAAGTTAGCACCTTTTATTCTTTCATGCTTTTATTCCTTCAATTGATCTACTCAACGGGTCAATTATCGAGTTATAAGCTCCACCCCATGATATAATCCCATAGGAGCAGATGCTATGAACAAATGCATAGTAAATAATATGCAATGTTTCAACAAGAAGGTGTCCGGGTTTGTAAAAGTGTAGTGATAAGAATCTTATGCTCGCTTCATTAAACCCCTGATAAGTGATTCCCATTTTATGGTACTGTCGAAAGTTACTCCTAGATGTCTGAAGGCTTGTACCCTCAATATCAGACAGCTGTCGATCTTAATAGAAATCAATTTAGGATAAGAATCTGTATAACAGCCGAAAGGCATGTAGACAGTCGATTTGTTTTTCCTGAACCATTTAGAGATTTTTTTTTTTTTGTGGGGGGGTTTTAGGGCTCATCAATGGCAAAAGGTCATTAGATCCCTGAAAGATAGACTCAACTTATCATTCACGGATTGTTCTGTCAATGTCCAATTTTTTTTTTTTTTTGCTTTTAGGAGTTAATATAACATCTAGAGCAGAGTCATTTAACAATCTGCATATACACCACATAAGTGCATTATAAATCAAATTTGATTTCAATTTTGGTATATAAAATACCTTTTTTTTAATTTCTCAGATAACTTGACTTAACATACCAAGGTGTCAGTGACCACAGCTCTGGACAGACTTATTTATCGTTCAATAAGTCACATAGTATTTTAGCGTCATCAAAGTTTCCGTACAACTTGAGAGAACTCAATTGGAGAATATTTGCTATTTGTGAGTTGTCATGAGATAAACGTGGTTGGGGCAGTTATACTGCTAAATTTAGAAATTTGTGTTATACTCTTTTTAGTTGAATAATACTTGAATTATGATGTGGACACCAATATGGTGATGTGTGCATACATACATAATAATTAGTTTTACTGCAGAGGAATTTGAAGTTTCTACACTCGTTACTACACTTGTAAAGTTGACAGTGACTCTTTTCAAAAACCCAAGTATTAAAACAATCAATATAAAAAGAAAGATTTTAAAATCAACTTAGAGTATTGGAAAAATTAGGATATATTTTATATGCAAAGGAATAACAAATATCATTATAACTGCGTGCTCAGTATGTTATGTATCTTTAATATTAAATCCAGGATTAGGAGTAGGAATGAAACATCTAAACTTAACACAATATTCTATGTGTTTCAGTACTTGTCCATTTTTTAATCTTGGTTATGTAAATTATTCGTTAAATTTAAGTCGTTATTTTCGTAACTATATACTTCATAATCATGACAGTTCACTAAAGCAAGTCATTTGTTTTTGACACAGCAACTTATGGAATGGGAGAGAAAAGCTGATTAGTGGGTCAGACACTATCTGCTTGTACTCTGGCTACTTTTTAGAAAAAAAATTTTTTATAACAACATACCGTTCAAAATAAGATGTAATATTAACTTCATCAATCCAAGAAAAGCATTAAATGAGTTAGTTCAAGTTGGAATGTTGTTAAAACAATGACCTTTGTTTATTATACTTGTACTTTTAAAAATTGAATATTCTTTATTAATTCTACTCAGTACATACCTGTATCTAACATAATTCAAATTAAATCAGGAGCCTTCACTTTTAATTCAAATTAAAAGCAGACACACAACATTCGACGGGCATCTCATTTCTCAAGCTGCAAATCGTTGTGAATGAAACACACGGCAATCAATCATACGGCTCAATATTTGATACCCTGGCTTACATTAGCCAGAACTAACATTATCTTTGGAGCAAAAGGGAATAGTCCTGTCAACAGAGGAGTTGTAGATGCCTTAATGCCTTAAGTTTACCTCTACATATTGAAGGTCATTTTGTATACGGATACTCATGATCTTGAAAAAAATTATATGAAGTATGGGTACTCAATCAGAAACACAAAGGGATGTAGACTTGCAACACCCTCATCTGTCTCTCTTTGAAGAGAAACCATCTTATGCTCATCAGAGGTCGATACATAAACTCAACGCCCCCAGAACTTAAAGACTCCACCACACAAAACAAAATTCAGCTAATTAAATGAATGCTCGCCCGCCTTTTCTATACAACAGAAGAATTTTTGAACCCCAGAAACTCACTAAATAATAGAGACTGGTCACTTACTGTACCACTTAACATTCATTTACATCTCCAGGACCTTAAATTATAAAATCATAGTGTTATTGTTATTATTAACACCTCCTTACTGACACCTCCCTTTCCTTGACAAATAATTTAAGTCAAATGATTCTAAATTTGCCAATGCAAGGGAACTAACTGCATTGCATCCATTGGCACTGGGCAGAGAACAAATCAAATATTTCATTTTCGTAAGTTCATTTGAAAAATGTTTGTGGGTCTAATGTATAATGTGCATCAGAGCGATTACACTTAAGTATCCTTCCAAAAAAATGTATACGATAGTCTGAACCATTTTCTATCAAGTGGCGATGAATTTTCATACCCTTAAGGCGCAAAATTTTGAATTTTTTGACTTTAAAACTATGGGCTTAAATGGGCCTTCGTGGGCTTAGTTCTTTTTTTCTCCTTGCAAAAGTACCACCTTAACAAAGCGGAAAAAAAATACTAAAACATAGCAAATGGAAATAGGAATGTAATGATGTTAAGATTTTCACACCTTACAGAGGGTATTTTCAAGAATAATTCACCAAAAACTGTGGAAAATACTGTACAAGTGGAAATGGAAATTCCACACATCACGAGACTGAAGACGATGCGACTTCACTTGTCAAAGAAGGAGTCAAACGACAGACTAAATTAATTTTCATTTAAAATTACAAAATAATTGTCTTAATACAATATAAAAAATAGTAGTCTAAATGATTAATTAATAAGAACTACTTTGTTAGATATCAGTGAGACGACACTAGTATTCATTTTTACGAATAAAAGAAAGATGAGGTGTTGTCTACTAGTAAAATATTTATTCAGTTAGTACTTTCACCAGCTTAGCTAGCATCTTCACTCTGACAATGCCAAATCAAAGGGCAAATGTGAAAGTACTATCTGAATAAATATTTTACTAGTAGACAACACCTCGTCTTTCTTTTATTCTCAAGAACTACTTTGGTGAATGTTTCCAAATTTCGTGAATAGTTGGCAACTTGACTTCAGTCGACACACACAATACCTTGAGCCCACTTGTTCTGACAGACATATCATCTTAAATATTGATTCTTAAGTATTTATTAACAATGAAAAATCGGGGGACATAGTTAGTTGGGCAGCATGGAGATTCAGCCAACTTAAGCCCACATTGGGGGAAGAAGGAAATAAAAGCAGAGACATATTTGGCACAAAGTCATGTCATCGTTGGCCAGGGAAGACGGGAGGGTTTGCATGAAAGTGGACAGAAGTAATGAAGGCTCAAGAAGAGGGAAAAATGATAAGTGGGGCGAAATGGAATGAGAATTTACAAGAGAATTTAACAAATAATACTTGTAGAAAATTCTATTTCTCAGCAGCTGTGACGGTTATTTAAGGAACACAATTAAGTGACAAGGCCGTCTCCAGTTTTCATTTATCATCATCTTACATATTGTTGGGGATAACTTTTAAAAAATTTCTGGAAAACCAGGAAAATAAATCGTGAATAGCCCAATTGTTTTCAGAATTGAAACTGGGAGAGATGTATTATCTGCCATTTAGGAGCATCATCAACAGAACAACGAATTTGTCTCTGCATAGGGCACAAAAGGAAGTTAAGGGAGACTCGGAACATTAATAGAAAATAAATACAAAAGAAGAGATTACGGATAAATTGTAAAATGATATCTGCTTTTTATCAAGTAAACAGGAATCGTTTAATACCTGACCAATCATAATTGACTTCCTTCACTGATGTGACACCTTACACGCATATACCTTTTCAAAACTCTACAAAAGGGAAAGAACTGCACCCTGCTTTTGCTTCATTATTCAATGAGAGAGGTTCCACAAATGAGATTACAATGTTTGAAGTTTAATTTAAAAAGATTTAGTTTTGACAAGAGTTTGTAGACTAAATTTAAGTAAATAAATAAAATGTTATGTCAACAATGATCTCCAAAAATATCCAACTTATTAATGGGTTTCAGAAATATATAAATCTTAATACCTGATCATCTTTGATCTCTGTTTTGACACAAAATGGCGACCCAGGAAAGAAGGCATTCTTAAACAATTTTTACCCCACAAATATCAACAATTTATTTTGGAATAATAAATGGATAACAGTAGGTATTTATAAAATAATTTCTTTTATAAATATTTTAAATGTGCCGCTGCCCTAGGGCCCTTGATCGGAACTGATGGGACGGCCCCTTGCTTGTTTCCAGAGAGTCTCAGTTTATTGCTCCCAAGTGGTCACATGCAGTTTGCAACTGCTTTTCTGATAATAAAATTTATTTTAATAAACAATACAACAAGAATACAATTTAGTAAGGAACATTAAACCCCAATCAAAGTTTTATTATAACTTAAAAATCCATCTGAAGACCTTTTACATACACTCCGTATTCAGTATTTTACAAAAACAACATTTTAACCTCTGCTTACATCATTCCAAGGTGGCAATGAACATGGATCATGAATTTATGAGTAATAGTTACAAAAACAAGGAACAGGTATCATAAGATGACATTACAAAGACTTTGATCACTGGTTCACAGATTTCAGCTGGTTGGTTCTCCAAAGCAATAAATTGGATTTGAATAATTATAATAAAAAAGCAAAAGCTTTTACGTAAGGCTGCGTGAGTTCAGAAAGAAGAAATCAGAGATACAAACATTCAAGTTTTAGAAACTGAAAACTTTTTGTCACACATCTATAAAATTAGAAACGTTACACATTCAACATGCCATACACACTAATTCATCGCTTTTGAATCAAGAGATTCCTAAAGAACCTCCCCATTTCTAAAATTATTTCCTTCATAAATCAAAACCAATTCTGTTCCACTTCATCTGCTTCGCTCCTTTCCCATCACTTCACAATCGGTCAACGCACACGACCACATTCCCCCTTCTCACAAACATACTTTCATCCAACCCCTAAAATGTGCATTGGTTCTAAGGATATTTTATTTTTAATTCTGTTTTTGATCGCCTTATACATTTCACTGTCCTGTAGCCTACCTAAGAAGCTTTTCCTTGAACACAAATGTGCATGGAATTGCTATCTGAACACAAACGTAGTCTGGAACGTTGGAGAGCAGAGGCTGAAGCTAAATGTAAGCGAGGAAAAAGGATGAAACAGTCCAACATTTAATGTGGGAATGCAACACGTATGAGATAGATAGAAAGAAGAAAAAATTCATCAATTTCCTGATGAGGAAAGGTAAGGCAAATTTAAGAAATATGAATGAAATTACAGAAAATGAAAAAGTTTACCACAAACACAGACAGTGTGTGGCATTGTGGGGTCTAACCAAAGAAAAATTACAGAAGTACAGAGAAGATGTGAAAAGTGATTCATACGCCGTATAAGCATTGGGGACAGGAGCATTAGTGCCGATGCCTAACAGCATGTGAAGCAATAGTGTTTGTATTTAATACAAACATATGATGAGTCTCTTAGTGACCACGTAGTAGGCAAGGTGGTGAGTTGTTGAAGATCAAAAATAAATTAAAAGAAAAAACACACACACACCGAGAATAACTGGGTGGCCATAACCATACATTTTTAACCTAAACGTGAAATGTTGTCTCATCATCATATAACCAATTACTGGACAATAAAACCGACAAAAAATTCACATCTTCCTTCCCGTCAAAGAATGAGACTGTTCTACTAGCTTTAGAAATTGATTTCAATAAACAATTAAAATGAAATAACACAAACTTATCAAAATTATCAAATCTTACTTTTTGATAATTAATAAATTATCAAAATTAAAATTTCCTTCTAACCATAGACTAATATTAAAATAAAAGACAACGTTGTACAACAAACTGTTTATGAAACTCGGAATTAAAAATTTTCTGTCAATTTGCTCTTATTTGAATACAAAATGTTTTCTGTACAAGGACTTCAACAAAACGAAATGAAACAATCCATAAAACGTGGAATCTTCTTAAGAACTTAAATGCTCAACAGTTCTAATCAAAAGTTAGTTTTATTCTTATAATTGGTTTCCATAGTTTTCTAACAAATGCATTAAACATGATACACTGTACACACAACTTTAACATACAATTATTACGACCAAAATAGAACAGTACAAGAATTGACTGAAATAATTTTTCACTAAATATTCCATAATAAACTACTAACTGTTTAACAGCATAACAAAAGACAGATATCACAATAAATTATAATGATCACGTCAAAGTTCTCAAAACATTTATCCTCTTGTTATATATTTAGAAAAACTATTTGTTAAAAGACTTCTGAACTCACTTTATTGTCCTTCCAAAGATCTTCCTTCAGAAGCAATTCATCCTTTATCTGAAAGTGACAAGAAAATAGATTAATTTATAAGTATTATTTCAGAACTTTATTAGTTTTTTTAAATATTTTTTCTTTTGTTATTTCTAACATTTTACATGCAATAACTTTTGTATAAAAATTGATGAGTGAATTTTTTAAATTTTACACTTAGCTTTTCGATTTGTCCTTTACACTTCTGGAGAGGACTTAGTCTGGAATAGTTACCATCGTGTGATTTAAATTAAATTTTAGTATTTATTTATCTAGTATGGAGGCAGCAACAAGCTGATATAAAATAATCTCTCCCTCTTACCTCCATTTCTTGTTTTATATTTTCCTGTTCAACTCCTTTGTCTCCGATTCTCTCCAGAGAAGGTGCAGTAACATTGTCAGACGTCTCACATTGCGTTTCCTGACAACACGGAACAAAAAGTTAATTAGACGAGGAATGAAGAAGCACCGTCATGACAAGAAATAAAGTTTGAATTTTGTATCCTAACTCAGGTACTAAATAAAAACCAAAGAACTCAAAGTGTAATTTTGGACAAAGAGAAC
This sequence comes from Laupala kohalensis, assembly GCA_002313205.1. Classification (NCBI taxonomy): domain Eukaryota; kingdom Metazoa; phylum Arthropoda; class Insecta; order Orthoptera; family Trigonidiidae; genus Laupala; species Laupala kohalensis. Next base: position 9,533 of record NNCF01129522.1, read on the forward strand.
TACAAATTATTTATTACACACTTTGTCTTCTGGAATTAAGTTAGTCAAGAACCATTTACACCAAAGGGCATTCAGAAGAAATAATTTAACTTTATAGCACAAAGAAAAAAGAAGACAATTGATAAACAGAACTGATGTAGGGACTTTCACAGCTTAAGACTTTGGAATTTAGATAATCATTTCGAAAGGAAAAAATTAAAGAAGTTCAAAATTTTAAATCTAGTTTAGACACAAATGTCATGAAATTTGTAACTCTAAAAATTAAACATGGTTTCTTATTGACATCCCTTCCAATAATAACTTATTCAATGCCATAAATTTTAAATTAAAACTTATAACAATAATGAAATCAAAACAGGCAAATACCTGATTATCTTCCTTTTCCAATTTAACTTTCTTCAATAGTGCGTCAATTGATAGGTCATTCTATGACAAAACACACTGGATAATTAAATGAAATACGTTTACCACTTTCTAAACTGCTTTATATCAAGTTTAATAAAGTTAAAAGGTAATATTGGTAATATATGTATTAACGGGTCATTCTCAATTAAAACCTAGCACTTCACTGGCCAGATTTACAGAATTTTAAACTTCACATTCTTTAAGAGTACAATCATCACACAGCCATACACGACATCATCAGTCAAGAGAACCTGTAGAATCAAAAACATGTAGCATTTTTGTTTTTTGTTTTGTGCATTCCATCAACAATTTTTTTCCCTTGTTTCACTATTTGATGCTTCTTCATTAGCTGCACAACAGAGTCTTGTATCTTCTTTTGTTTTTCAAGAGCTTAGAAATAAAATGTGCGATCAAAAATCCATTTTTATTTGCTCACACCTTAATCTCCAATTCTCTCAGCACAAGACCTCTTTATTTCACTTTTCTCTCAGCATAAGTTGCTTCTCACCTGCTCGGAGGTGTCAAGAACGCTCTGCATCAAATTCAGACTGATTTTTTTATGAAAAATCTTTCCATTAAAACACATCACAGTTTAAAAGCACCGTATATAAACTGAAGTACGTCACAACCACACACGTAGTGGTAACAGACCTGCATCAATTGCAGTGGTTTTGAAACAATCATGAAAAATGTGGTGGTAACAACTTTTAGAGTCAATTTTAATGACCTCTACTACGAGTTTGATGTTATCATGACTCTGCTGTTTCTATGAAGACTTGTTTGAGTTTAGCATGAAACATGACACATGATGGTATCCTTTTAAGTTTTCAATTTCACTTTTGAATCAATGTACTAGGAAAGATAGTTTCCATACTTTTGCAGCCAACGGGTTTCATGGAATACCCAATCAAGATCTCTCAAACTTTGCTATTTCACACAGTAAAAAAAACATAGATATGAAGAGAAAATATTGTACCTCCCGAATAATTATTCTAAATTATTAAGAGTATGCCAACACCTTTTCACTCTTCTCTAATAGAAATTGTAGAGCACATTGTTAACACAATTGCTTGCTTCAAGATGAGCATTTCATTTCAGATTGTGCACTTTAAAAGAAGCTGTCATTGGTGATGGTCCATAAAACAGAAAAAATCAAATTTATAGAAATTTTATTTTTTCTATAAAGAAATATCAGTGTAAGCCAAGTCTACATTATCAATTCTGGATTCAAGAGCTACCTAAATGTCGAGAGTTAACAGAATTGTCTTAAATCTAACTTTGTTCAGAACTAAAAAACAAACAGAAGATTAAAAATATATAATTCTTGCTAAAAATATATAATTGGTGCTAGTTCTCAACTATATGACATAACATGTTATCAAGTTCCTTCTTCGCATCATAACTGATTATGTAAGAACCTGTACTTAATTCTGAAAGGAATTTAGTATCTAAAAATTAAAAAATAAAAATGCACTAGGGAATAAAAACACATCTCCTTGTTTGCTTTCACACTGCAAAAATATTTACTTCTACAAACACAAGAAAACAAATATTTTAAAAAAATAAGCATGAAAATCTAATTTCAATTAAGTGGCATGTGATTAAGAGTTGATAAATACACTGGAAACATGTACCAGTGTTAAAGAAAGAAAGAAAGCTCTAATTAGTATCATTAGCATGGAATACTCGCTGGCATGTTCAAATTTCCAGAATCAATAANCTGCACACAGACACGGAAAAACTTTTTAATTGATTATTCAATTTGTACATTTTAACAGCTTCACAAGTCAATTTTTCATATTAGAACTTCACCATTTCTGTAACCTAAAATAAACTTAATTTATATTTAGACCTGTATATTTTCTAAGACTATTTTTGAATTGTGAATATGCATCACAAATTATATTTCATATGGCTCTCTTGACTGTCAAAATAAAGTTATAATGTCGCAATAAAAAAAACTCTTACGTAAATATCTAAATTTTAAAAAATATTCCAAAAATCTAACACCAAGGATATACAAGAAAGACACATTTAAATCATTTACATAAGCCATTAACTTACCATTTCTACGAGATCCAGAGCCACAGAAATACTTAATTCATTCTCTGAAAAAGATCGGGATAATTCAGACACATTTATCACTTTAACAAACCTTTAAAATCATAACAATAAATGTAAAAAGTTTCCACGCCCTTTACGATGTTTTAAATCAATACTCTTAACCTCACTCTTAAAGCAAGTTGTCTTGACACAGTGAAGGGGAAAAAACTCCATTGAATTCACATTATGACGTCAAAACTGCGACTTATTGATACGAGACTGTGCATAATGAGTTGTACATTTATTGGAAAACATACATTAAACGATTCAAATTCCATTCGTCAGAAACTAAGGTCTTGATAAGCTTTCTCAGGCAGGCCAGAGCTCTCTCCAGCCAGGGCCACGGATGTTCAATGCAGGGGACAGGCCACAGGAGACTTAGGTGATGGGAGAGGCGCTTCATAGGCAGCTATGGTCGACTTTTCTGCTTTCACTTTCCAACAGACATCGCCAGTGTAGCCTGTAATTGTATCGTTTGCAACCGCTAGATCGCTCTTATTCAACACTTCAGAACTTTGATTCGAACGCTAACAAAAGAAACTGCTGTACTACTGCTGACTCGAGAGAGCGGTAATTGTGTAAGAGAATTTTTAATTTTTTTTTTTTTGGATTAGAGCCGAAATGTCTTCGCTCGGCTAAACAATTTATTTTTCGTGGTGTAGTATGTTAACGTATTCGATGAGGTGGTATTAATTTGTATTTTTTGAAACATTACAGTAAGAAATGCACTCTCTGTGGAGCCACGAGGTGGAAGAGAAAGAATCTGTTCATCAACCGAATCCCGGGGAAAGCTGCCTTCATGAATACGTGAGATCGGTGGATGGAGATTTTAGGTGTACGACCCAGCAGAGAGTGGGATTTCCCGAAATGGAAAACTATTACTCTATGCTCTCTCCATTTCGTGAATTCCTGCTACACCAACCCCGATCGCTTAGCACAAAAAGTGAGGGTGACCCTCAAGCCGGAATCTATTCCAACAAGAGTAGAGTATTTTTTTTTATCTACTCGAGGAGGAAAGTTTACTTCGTCTGTGGCCAGGTGAAAATGCGACGGACTGCGACACGAACCGGGGACTTTCTGTAGACGGGCTTTAAAATTCGAGGCGGGTGGTGCAGTGGACAGCGCACTCGCGGCTACAGCAAGGAATCCCGGATTCGAGTCTCGGTCCGTCTCGCAAATTTTTACCAGGTTGTTGACAATGCAAGAAGTGAGACTAAATTATTTTAATCGTTTTAACTGGCAATCTATTATACCTTTTACTTGCAGATCCTTCTGGTATTCAGACCATGGGGAATTTGGTAGAATTCAATGAATACCAATTAACTGATGGTAAGTTCTAGGACTAATGGAAATTATTTCATCTTGCAATTATTGTTTCACTTATATGAGAAATATCGAAGAGTTAATATTAGAACATAATTTTTTTGTTTTTAAATTAAATTGGTTTATTAGTATTTATTTTTGAATTTTTTATAAAATTCTAAATATGTATGCTGTTAAACACAATTTTTTTTATCTCTTTGTGAAAGAGTATTTTGAACTTTGCGGTGTCTTTTGTAAAATGAAAATTTTGTGAAAATAACACTTTTTTACCATTTGATTTATTGTTACCACCGATTATCTGTACTAGGTCAATGTTGAATTGTGTTATACCTCCTCGGGGCACACTACATCTACTAAGACCTCCGTGCTGACTTCTCCCAGAACTAGTAATTTAACTTCCTTGCTTCGTTCATCCTCAAGTCTCCGGGGGAGGAATTTTAGCTTAAAGACGCTTATGGGGTTTTTGCTTCATGGCAGATTCACTTCCCCGAGAAGGTCGAGGATGTATGAGGTAGCAAAAAGAATTAACAGGGATCGGTACGTTCAGATGACCAGATGGCGTCTTAGCATGCATCCAGTGGCAGATTTCTCTGCAGTGGAGCAGCTACCCGAATGGAGTAGGGAGATAGTTAAATCTATCTCGAGTAATACAGGTAAGCCAAAGACGGGAAAGAGATATTCTTGTCGTCTGAAGGCACTGGCCCTGACAGTTCAGAAGAAGAGTTCTTCTTTAAACAGAACTCTTACACCTATGCTGCAACTTCCCAGTTACCGAACTCTTTCTCGTATTCGGAAGGCTATTCCTCTGAATCCTGGTGTTTCTAATGTCATACTGCACAGTATGGCTTGTCAAACTTCCTCCATATCTGAAAAGGACAAATTCTGCGTTCTCATGTTTGACGAGATTTCTCTTGAAAACGTGTGGATTACGATCTTATGAATGATAAGATATTGTTGTTTTCACTGATGCACCTCATCTTCTCCAGGCATTGCGAAACAATTTTCTTAAATATGATGTTCAGTTCACAGGGAGGGATGGTACTGTCAAAATTGCAAAATTTTACATTTTCAAAGAGTTCTTAAAATATAAGACTAGTTTGATAACAAATATTTATCCTAGAAAATTCAGTAAAATTATTATTAATCCCAACACTATACAAAAAATAAAAGTGAAGTATGCTGCGCAGTTGTTTAGCGTCGATGTAAACTTAGCTTTGACACGTTATGGCATACGATGTAAGAAACCTGAAGTTTTAGACTTTGCAGAGTTCATTGAGATGGTCGATGAACTTTATGATTCATTCAATGCCCGTAGGAGACAAAAACTTTCGAGCACCTGTAGCTCAAGATTCCTCTCACCACTACTTCTGGAACACAGTGGGCAAAAGTGTCAGTGATTGGAAATTTGAGGTACAGTCTCCCAGTGACAAGGCTCCCCAGAGTAAATGCTTTTACTACTGAAGACACAATGTCATTGCTGTCTAACTGTTGTGGAAGAAGCTTGAGGAATTGGGTGTTGATTCTCTTTGCACGAGGTATCTCAACCAAGACCCTCTGGAGAGCTTCAGCGCTGGGCGGGAAAAACACGAATCCAACATGCAAGGCTTTCGTAGACATTTTAAAAATCCTCTCTCCAAATTCTTTGCCCCTTTTAACTAGTAAAAGTTGTAATGTAGTAGATTTAATCATCTCCCTCCTTTCAGATTTGTTGAACACCATCTCTAAAGGTTTTTTGGCAATCCCCCTTAGAAGAATCGACGGAGGGGAGAGAAGCTCTTCATCTGACTCATTACAGGCATTTTGTTCTGTTAGAAAAGGATGTGGAAGGCAAAAGGCACTAGATGGGCAGAAAACCTACCCTGCGACATTGAAACATAGGAGAGATTAGCAATTCTATGAAAATCTGTTTCTTTTCCTTCAATTAGATGTATGGCGACCTGCTCAAACCCAAAACCGTACTTCATGAATATCTGCTTCATTTAAAGCCCAAGTAATTAGTTGCTTCTTTTAATAGTATTGATGGAACAAAATTAGAGGTGCGTCTGACACTTCCAGTCGTGGAGCCGTTGTAACTGTTCCTGACACCTGTAAAGCAGTTCCACCAAACAATTGCGTTTCAATGAACCTATTGTGACAGTCGCACTCGGTTCCTCTGAAATCTTTTGTTGCAACTAGTGTGTCATTATTTAAATTTTAACGATATGACTAATTGCTACATAATTTATTTTGATTATCGCGTCAGAGTTTAACTTAACTTTGGTTTCATTTTCACGCCAAACCAAACTTGATTTGCCGTACTTCTGAATAGATTCATATTTGATTGCGCAGTTTACTAGAACAATTTATGAAAATTTCACAAATGTTCAAACAGTTTTAATGACAGACAGCTAAACAGTTCCAAGTTTAAATGTGATTAATTTTTTTTGTTTCGAAAACTGTTAAGTCTGAAGTTGGAGTGAAACTGTTAAGTTGCAACACTCTACCGTAGCAATGAAGCAGTCACTCCAATTCACCTACAGAGGCAATTCCCGTTGCAACGACCCACATCTAGACGTTATAGATTTGTATTCTTAATGTTCCTGATAAATGTGCTTAGTTTCTAATTATTTCAATGACTCTTTACCATTAAAATGACTCTGACCAATGACTTTCCACCAATTGAAGATATATTTATGAATTATTGATAATTTTATTCGATGGAATTATTTCTTTATTTTTATAAGATTTCACCTGCTAGGATTGTTTTTCAGTTGTTAAAATGATTTTTGCGTGCATGTTAACGTTGCGAGATAATAGTCAGGGAAAGTCATTCTTATGGTCAGGGTAAAATCTGAGAGTTTTGAGGAGGAGAGTCACTTGCCACTTTGAGTTATATATATGACACTTATGGTTTTAATTTATATTGTCATATTTAATTTTGGAATTTAATTATCATATAATTTTTGCTAAAATGTTGAACAATAATTGATTGATTGCAATATTTTTTCAATACTTTCCCAATTATTATTGACGTAATCTGACTTTAAAAATCAAAAACTAGTTAAGAGGAATTGTTAAAACACTGGTAGTCAGGTAGCTGTGATCGCTGCCTTAATGATTCGGTCAGACCAAAAATTCAATTTCGTATATTGTACTGATAGAATTCTGTGAGTGACAGTAATTGAGAGGCTTGTTTAGTAGATCGGAAGAGCAGCCAAGCTAAAGTTGCTTTGAAAAATTGTTCAATTGGATTTCATTAGAGGATCAGGTTTGAAGAGAGACTCCAGATTATTGCGTCATATTTATGTCTGCTGCACCAAATTGTTTTGCAGATTTAGCATCACAACTACGGAATGCTTCAGTAGCCTCTTGAATCCTTGTGTTTTTATCAGTGTTTGATGGAGTAAATGTTCTCTGGAAAGATTTTCAAGAGTATCTCCTTATACCTCGTTCCTCAAATGATAATGTAGGATAAGGAGTTATATGAAAAATGAAATAATTTTTGATACCTAATTCTGTTTTATTGTAAAATGAAATTCTATGATGAACACTGTTTTAATCACTATACTGGTACCTCCTATGTTCCCATGCTGGTAAGCGTGTAGTCAACCTGATGAAAAGTAAGTTACGTTTCGAAAAAAATCACTGGTCGTTTTAGGGAATGGATAGATTCAAGGAACCAATTTGATAGTGCATCACTTTAAAAAAATGTTAAACTCCACCTATTCGCACTGATCTCTGTTGAATGTTTCTATCCTGTATGCATTTTTTTTGCAGTATAATATTTTTTATAAGTTTTGAAAATATAATAATATAAATATCAATATTTGCGCATGGAACTGGATGCCGCATCTTGACATCGAAAGAGCCGCATGCCGCAGATTGCCGACCTCTGGCCTACAGCGTCTGGTCCACTCTCTACGATTACTTTAGTTCGGGCGTCCGCGTCGTAAATACCCAAAGTTTCCGCGTTTCCCGTTAGCTTCTTTATCTTGCGAAATACTTTTTCCTGTGCATCTGTCCACTCAAATTTTACGTCACTCCGTGCTCATTTCTGTAAAGGTTCATTCAGCTGAGAAAACCTGAAATAAATGATGAAGAAAAATTCACCAGTCCAATATTACCACGTATTTCTTCAGGAGTTTCGGTTCCCCTGAAATTTTGTTATGCCGCGATCTTCCATTCAAGTGGTCTCACTCTGCCCGGTGACACAAACCCATGAATTTAATCTCCTTTTTTTAAGAATGCCATTTTTCCTGTCATTTAATTTTAGTTTTTTCTCCTATAGTTTCGCGAACATTTTTCAGCCTAAGGTCGTGCTCCTCTCGGGTTTGTGATATCATCTAGGAAACATATATACACCTTGGATGCGTAGATTCGTTTTTTGTTCATTATTGGACAAAGAGTCAACTGCGTGTGTATTCTCGATATTTGAAGAACAATCCAAGTGGATGCATTGCGATGGATGCTACTGGTAGTATTGCACAAATAATAATCAATTATGACATCTCAGTGAGCAATCCCATTTTTTATATGAATGCGTTATGCGTACAGAGAAGTTGGGCGTGTTCAACCAATTTTCTGTTTCTCAAATGTTAACGGAATGTAAAACCACAAACTGCATTCGGTTTTAGTTGATGGAATTTATTAGATCTGGTGTCCATGCCCCACGTGAGGTTGTGAGAGATTCGTCGAGAGCCTTGCTTCTTGCGGTCATACGTACTTCCACGAAATGTAAATACGTATCTGAATATGCGGATTTATGTAAAAGTTGTCCATTACCGGAAACGTACATACGTATGGATGCTGCACGCACCATGAATATTTATAGAAGTTTTTTTTACNAGAAAAGCATAAGGAGTCTTTATTTAGCTGTTATTGCAAAACTGATCACGTGCACAAATTTTGAGGCTACTGGAGATATTTTAATTTTAATATTGTATGTTTGTTAAATTGCTCCTACTGCATATGACCACTATTTAATACAAACTTTTTTAATATTATGTGTATATTTAAAAGAAATACACAGGATTATGTACCAAAAAATTCAAAGTTTCTGAAAAATAATTGGAACGTGAGAATAATAGATGCATGTATATTTAAAAACCCCAAAAGGGCACATCACTGATTTAATACAGATGTTCCTTTTTGTATATTGGATGTGAAAATATTTACATGCTATTATCCAGTATAATTTGTGCCAGCAAAATCATTATTTTACTTTAAAATTTATCACATTATGTAAATAAGTACACATTAACTAGTTGTTCTTTTAATCCTGAAAATAAAGGATACTCATAAAGATTTTAGTTATATTTTCTTATAATATAAAAGTGGTAATAAGTGTATTTTAATAAATTTTAAGGTTTTAATGTCTTCATTAATATCATCTTTTAGAAGACAGAGATTTAGCATTAGTGGACAACAGCACTTGTTTAGGATGGGCTACAAAAATTGAAGAAGTTGCGAAACAACTTAGAAAAGGAGGAGGAGAAGATGATGATGCCTGTTATAATGAAATTCTTGCAGAAAAATTGGTCAAACACTTCAGCACTTAATGTTTGGATGTCAGCATGTCATGACAGTTGGAAGGATTCCTGCATCTAGCGCTATGGTAGAATCCATTTTCAATTACATAAAAAATGGTGTATTAAAAAATGTGACACTCCCCATTAGAGTCAATGATTTTGTAGATGCTCATATAACTTGCTTCAATGATAGAAACAAAATAGTTAGAGGAGAGACTTGAGAACATGACGAGAAGTGCGCAAGCTCTAATACCGTCTAGGAAGTAGTGAATACTGATGTGATAGTTAATTACTATTCAGATGATCACCTACTTGGAGAAAGATGATGGAATTAAGGTAAGAAATATGTATTTTGAAATTCTGATGTTAATAACTAATGACTAAGTTTCAGCATACTCAGGTTAACCCTCCCGACCTATATGTAATTTTCATTATATTTACTTTTCATTTTATTTACTCATAATATCAATAAAGTAATATTTATAGACAAGTGTCATGAAAATCATTTCTACGAGGGAAAAAAATTAATTTTCTTGTTTTTTCAAAACCTAAATTATAAATACATGATTTTTTTCTACATAATTGAATTGTTCATATTACAAACTATTCAATTTCAAAGATTGTCAGTTTCAGAGAAGGGAAGTATAATAAATGATCAACTTTATTGTTTTTTTCTTAATGGGGCTTCAGACCTCACCAACATCAAGCTTATAAGAAGATTTAACTTTATTGTCAAAAAAAGCAGTTGCAAACTGCATATGATGACATGGAGAATAATAAACTAAATAAAGTGCGACATGGATTGACTGGTTGCCACACAAATCACGAACGTAAACGTGGAGGCTAGTCACAAAAAGAGGATGATACTGGATTGATTTCCGCTCTAAAATGTTGGTTTATCTCTGAACTAAAATGTTAAGTCGGTACCTCTCACAGTTTTGGATCTTGAATTTTTATCACAAATAAACAATTCAATTTGATGTGGTCTTAAAATTTGATTACAAGGATAAATATAAAAACATATTAAAGAGATTATTTCATTTTGCAGACCACTGACAATAAATGTCCTGTGTGCAGTTGGGGAGACAAGCCTTCTGCAGACGTGTGTAAATACTGCAGTCTTTGTGCATATCATTGAACCTTGTTTGTTCCTGGATAGAATGAATGTTATGGACAAAACTGAATGTGCAATCATTGTAAAAGAAAATTTGACAGGACCTGGTGATGACATCCGGGGAGCATGAAAATTGTGGGAATAAAGGTAAACCCACTCAAAAAAAAAAAAAAGGCTAAATACATTCACGGGAAATTTGTTCCAAATGAATTTGCTGAACCAATAAAACTCAATAAATCACTAGTGCTAAAAAATGGAAGCATCAGTGACCTTGAGGCAGTCATTTTAAATGATGGCAAGAAATACACACATGAGAACACCTGTGCCTTTGATTTGGTTTTCCATATTTTTTGGTTTGTGCAATAGACATGTTTATTCACAAAATTATGTACACAATTTCTAAGTTATAAACTCAATGGTGAAACTTGCATTGATGGGTTCTTCTCAATAGCGGATACCATGCTATAGAGGACATTTTTTCATTTCCAGACATAAAATTGTATATTTTTACTAACTTCCCTGAAGCAGGAAAGATTCAAGGCCTCTTGATATCATTTAATAAAAGAAATTCAATGTATTGAATTAAATGTCTGCATTATAGTGATTGCATCTATTTTTCTAATCATAAACATTTTATACTTCCAGGTCCATTTATGATATTCAACATTGTGATGAACTCTCAATCAATGGCCAACCAAATCACATTGCACAAAATTTCCAACAAACTTTCCTTTATGTTCACAAGAAATTAATATTATTTACATGGAATTGTGCAATATGTTTCATTCAACCCGTCAGTCTTATTTCAATGAAGTGGACATTGGGCACTACAAAACCATCATTAAACAAATTGACAATGAATGGTATGAAATTAATGACATGAAAAGTAAATTAAAGAAGATACTGCCTAAAACTAACATAATTCCAAACCTTTGATTTATGTGAAATGAGGTTAGATAGGTGGAAGCTATTATAGAGTGAGTTTTTAAGCAGTCATTTGTATGAGTCATTACTTAAAATGCATTAATGTTTTTTTTTCCTTCATATTACAATCCAAAGAAGGAAAAATGGCAGGTAAAAGAATTTTAGTAGGTTCTTGATAAATGTCACATGTGGCATTTGTTGATGATTAATGAAAGTAATTAACTTCATTCAGAAAGATTGATGCACACTAATGATTCGCTGTACTACTGATCAATTCGCCACACACTGACATTCGTTTGTCCAGCCGTTCCAAATGTTATAATACATGTAATAAATAGCCCATAAAGCAAAATTTCATATCATGTACATATTGCAGTATGCCAGTATTTTTATATTATGACTGAGTTATTTGTTACTTCATGAATGGTAACTAAATCAGATTTATCCAAAATAATATTTTATGAATCTTTTGAATATTCTGTAATGTTACGTTATTTGAGAAAATTTATTAAACACATGTTCCATAAATAAGTTAATGCTCCTTGTTACACTTCTATTGTGTATAGGCCATGATTAAATGATTTAATTTTATGTATTTGTATTCTCGAAAGCATATTGTATGATGTGTTAAATGTATTTCGAGAAATCTCAAAGGCCATTATGCTCCTAAAGTTAGTTAATGTTCTTTGTCACATTTCTGCTGTGTGTAATTTCATAATTAAATGGTTCTTTTTTTATGTAATTGAGTCACTGAATAAGTGCCCAAATCTGCCACCAAATATCTTTCGTCCAATGTCCTATTTTTACAGGAAATTGTTTCATTGACTGCTTTCTATGTAGCTAGTTGAGGAGGTAGGATTTTTTTCAAATTCTCTACACGTTTGATAAAATTTAATCACATTTGTGGATTTGCTTTCTTAGTTTCTCATGCGACCTTTGCTTTATCTAGCTCAATTATTTATTTATTTATTATTGGTTCAACCAGTTAGCGAATGTTTATACATGACTTGCTTTTTGAGAGTATTATATACATAGGAATTTATATTTCCATTCATATGGCCACACAAATGTCATGTTATCTTAATTTTGAATTAATTATTAATAAACTGAATATTTATCAATTATTTTAGTAAATTGTTTATTTTGAATTGTACTTTTTTCATTAAGATCTTGTAGTTTTTGTATTGTAGAATTTGTATATTTTGTTGGAGAAAGGTATTTGCTTCATTTTGTGTCAATGAACATTAGTTTCTTCATGGATTATAACATTGTATGTGCTTAATCCATGTTCTGTTTTTTTGTCTTAAAGTTACGTTTTATTTTAATGGCAAAATATTATATTTTTATACTGAGCTAAATTGGTGGAGAAGAAATGGCAAGTTTAATATGTTATATTTAACAATTTACGTTGATTATCTAATGTTTTTAACCGTTAATATATTGTTGTTGGTTTATTTAAGTTCTAATTAACATAACCAGTTAAAATTTGATTAATAGGGGTTGGGGTAATATTTAGTATTCTTAGCTTATTGTAATTTTTTCATTTTTCATGTTTGCCATGTGTGTCTGAATTCGGTGATGAGACTTTTGGTATCAAACACATTAGAAGCCTTAAGTCAATATCTTGATTACTTTGGTCATAATTTTTTCTCTTAATGTGAAAAGTGCGAAACAGTCTAGGAAAAAGTGTTAGATGTCAAGATATCTTGATGAAATTTGAATCACAGGGATGTGGGAGTCAGAGGTGTACGCAGTTATAAGTTGATGATGATGATGATGAAACAAAATGATTTTAAGGGAGAGTATTGGTTACAAAAATTTGTAGCTTAGGTAATGTTTATTAGCTCACAAAAGTTTAAACTTGGAAATATGAGACTTGGAGAGGTGTTTTCCAAATAACTTTATCTTTAATATTCTGGGTATAGGTTGTCACAGAACGAATTTGGGTTTTAATAGAACATAGTCAAAAAATGAGTGTTTTTAAGTCTGAGAATGTTAAGATAGAAATATGCAGTTTTCCAGCATGCTTGATACATAACAAAAAAGAGTCAAAATTGCACCCATCATCTGTCATTAAATGTGAAAACAAAAGATACATTATGAATTGTTAAACATAACACTTATTTTGTAAATAATAATAGCAATTAAGAAATTTTTCAAGGCATTGTTGTTTTTAATCATCGACTGTTAATTGACCTATTGTTATTTGTTAGTTTTTTGAAATAAATTGTATTCTTATATATTTTCAAAATATAAATGTTGATTATTTGCCACCAAATGTTATTTAAATGATCCTATTACTCCAAATTTTAATTCCACCTAAATATCTTTCGTTCAATGTCCTATTTTTACAGGATATTGTTTCATTGACTGCTTTCTATGCAGCTAGTTGAGGAGGTAGGATTTTTTTCAAATTCTCTACACGTTTGATAAAATTTAATCACATTTGTGGATTTGCTTTCTTAGTTTCTCATGCGACCTTTGCTTTATCTAGCTCAATTATTTATTTATTTGTTATTGGTCCAACCAGTTAGCGAATGTTCATACATGAGTTGCTTTTTGAGAGTATTATGTATATAGGAATTTATATTTCCATTCAAATGACCACACAAATGTTATGTTATCTTCATTTTTAATTAATTATTAATAAACTGAATTCCTATCAATTATAACCATTTTTCTTTTTTTGTATCTAATGTGTTGTAAATGTTTGAGTAATTTATTATATCAAACCTTTTTCAGGGAAAAGATATTTTATGAAATATCGCAATAATGGTGGTAGCGATGGAAGTGGTTGTTTTTGGTTTGTTAAGTTGCACGAAGGAAGGGGAGTGGGCCGGTTACCTCCACGCGCATAGTGGCCGCTTGTTGAACTGAATGTTTGGGACAGTTGGTCGTAGGAGCGCTGAAACCCGTGACAAACCGTTAACATTTAAGGGGTATCTGGGAAGTGATCTGCGACCTCCACGTCAACACCGACGCTATCTTATTGTTCTGTCGTATCTGCTGTTACTGGATTCTTATTGAGATGGAGGGTTATTTTCGTGGAATCGTTGTATAATATTTGTAGACATCTTTCTTTTGCAATTAATTTTTTGTATATTGAAACATTTCATATATTCTGTGAATTTAAAATACATAATTTGTGCAGTTATTGTATATCCTGGTAAAATGCCTTTAATTCGATTGAATAGCCATGCAGTTCACCTTGTGTGTTCAGTTGCCAAATTATACGAGAATTCGGAATTAACAGACTGTGTACTGGACACTAAGGGAGGTTTTATCTGTGCTCACAAGACCATTTTAGCTGCTTGCAGCCCATATATTAAGGTAGGTTTGATGCATAGAAATTTTCATCAAATCTTCCTGCCCATTTTTAGGTTATGGAANCTTCATCAAATCTCTCTGCCCATTTTTAGGTTATGGAAGAATCCTCCTTCCAATTAACTTTTCCATTTACTTATTGCAGCTTATTGCTCACGATCGAGTATTAGAAGTATTTCGAATCATAATTTGTGTTCATTGGTGAGGATTATTGTATAGGTATTTTGAACATGAAAATTTGTTTGTGGTAATGTGTGATAGCAGGCCCATCTAATGTGTTTGTAGACACTGGTAAATGAGTGAAAAATTCTTTTTGCTAAGTTAAGGATAGCTCGTGTTATTTTGTCAACATCTATTATATCAGGTATCATTTGACTTCTTTCTGAATATAACTTAATTGTGAAGACAATTAAGAGCATATTTATTATTGAATCAAGTGTCTTGAATACAAAGTAAATATAAATGATCATATTGTTAAGAAGCTCTTGAATCTTCCCCTAAAGGAAAGCCAAAAACCTTCAATGGAGGAAGAAATATTACTAGTGATCCCTCTTTTGCTTCCATGGCCTTAGCTGATGCTTGTGAAGCTAAAGTACAAACTCTCACCACTCACAGTAAATAAATTGAGAAGGGAAACTCATGCATGTAAAATGCTATTATTTTCAGAATTTTGTAAATAAAAATTATTTCTATATCTGCTTCTGAGGGAGAATATGTTGTTGTGAAATTATTTCAGCATAAATGAAAAATAAAAATGGTGTGATGTCTTTAATAATCATAACTATAGGAGTGTTTTTAATAATAATCATAACTAGGAGTGGCATTAATAATGATAAAGTACATAACCGAATGAGTGAGCTTTGGATATTTATCCCAGAAATGAGATTTCCTCAACTTATAAATTAAGTATTTGTATCAAAATAGAGATTTCAGAGTTGTAATCAGATGTAAGTAGTTTATCTGGATTCCTTGTGGACAGTAAAATGTCATTAATGCAGTTAAATGAAATGGAAATATTTGTCACACGTTAGTTTCTAAAGAAAGGACCACTTTTATAAGGTAGCAATATCTGTCAACTACTTAGTCTTGGTAGCCCCAGAGTAAAGTTAGCACCTCTCAGTTCACCCCGACTACACAAGTCTTCAAAGCGAGTGCCAATGGTAGAGTGTAAGTAGCCCTGGAAATGAATATGCTTTTCTTGGTATTAAGTTGGACATACAAGCTTAGTTGTTAATTCTTAGTGAGAATTCAAAAACTCTTTGTATATGTTTTATAAGGTATATGCATATTGCTATAAATACAGATGCTGACTCTCATTATATTATGTATCTGATGTATTACCTGGTAATTATATTTTGATTATATTGTTTTACTTAGATAAATGTATTATATATCTAGGTTCATGTGTAATGTTATCATTGCTTATGTTTTTATGATGTGTTTCCTTAGTTTAAATTGTTCTGTCTTTTGACTGTTTTTGAATTGCCTTATGGATTCTCTATGTAATAGTATTGGTATGATTGTACCTGGATGTTTGTCTCTCTTTAGTTAAATTACCCCATTATTCTTTGACTTATGTTTTCTATTATGGTGGATATTTTATACAATAGAAAATTGAGTGATGTGCATACCATCAGGTCTGCTTTCCCCCAATCAACAATGAGCTTAAATAACACATCCCAATATTTATCTTATTATCCTGGGGAAACCAGTGAAAACTCAGACTAAGATTACAAGGAATACCTAATTTAATTATAATACACATTGATTATTACAAACTGCAAGACTTATTTTCATGACCTTCATTATTAGTTAGCATATTGCAGAAGTTGTATCATTATGTTATGAACAGGTAAAACCAAAAATATTAATGATCACTATAGTTTGTAACATTTTTAAGGTGTGCGGCATATATGTGGTAAAATAGACACTTCCCTTGTTATTTATTGGTTGAAACATTTACAATCTTAATAAATAAATATATTAAGATGTCGATAATACTAACAATGACTTGGAGATGAATTTCTTATTTTTCTAATAAATTTGTGTTATTATTCAACATAAATAAGTTATTTTTTTCCATGAGTAGTATTACATTCGTCAGTCCATATTTCTATTATACATGTTCTGTTACATTTCTTGAAGAACTGTAGTAGGCATAGATTTTAAACATTCTTTTATATTTCTCCAAATCAATCCAATACCATGTCAGTATTTGATACTTTCTTTCAATATTTTACAATTCATGATTTTATTAGTTTATCTCAGCTTCTAATTTTTTTAAAAATTTATGATCTAATATTATCTTAAACAGTTCATGTTATATGATTTAGATGTAACTAAAAAAAACACTATAAACGATCAACAAATTTGGATCATTACTATTTACCTTAATTTTATATTTAAATCTTAAAATCCATTTTTTAAAATTTTAATGATATATTAAAATTCAAGAAATATTATCTTCCTACTACTTAGAAATACATAGTTGCCTCATATTTTGAACTTTTTAAATGTTTGTAGATTATGTCTTGTTTTTATTGATTAATTAATTACATTCAAAACCATGAACCTTGTCATTAGAGCAGTACTAAGAAGTTAATTTTTGGAATTCAATTATGATGAACTGAAGAAATGAATCTAGTGACTATATAATCATGAGAACATTATGCAGTACCACATAAGTGAGAGAGGAATCTTTCTAAATGTATATGTAATATCTTAGTGGGTATGTAAGTGTGGTGTATGTTATGTCTTTGTCAAATGATAAGTGGACAGTATTATTTTTTTATAATGTTTTTCTATCACCATTTTCTTGTTTCTTTTTTTATTTTAAATGTTGGCATAATGGAGTCGTAATATTTGATTTCCCTTTTTTTTTGTAGTTTTCATACAGTGCCATTGTGTTTCTATGGTATTAGTCTTTCCAAAAAACAATGTCTTATCTCATGTATGTTTTGCTCTTTTTTTTTAACTAGGGAACCATAATTAACTTACCAAGCAATTATCTACAAAAAATAAAGTTACATACAGATCCTTTAATTTGTTCAATTAAAACCATTAGCACAATGAAAGCTACATTTCATCATACACAGAACTGCTTGAACGAGTTTCGAACTGAGAGCGAATTTTGGCTTTTGCATTGGTGAATATCTTTCAACTTCTCGGACGTCAACTGGCTCTTTCAAATAAAAATTAACCTATTGCTGGTCTGGCTAGTCTGACCCTTGCTAGAACATAGTTGTAACAATGTAGTAAAGGACACGTACCGTTGCTTTTAGGTTGAGTGTGTTTCTTATAGATTGCACCGGTGCAAAGAAGCCTCTGTTGCCTTCATTACATTTTTATTCATATAATAAACACATTTTCACTTTTATAGTACTTAATTGTATACGTTTTGTGCCATAACAATGTGTTTGAAATTGGTCATCTTTTAATACATTTTTCAGCGCTTTTTCAAAAGTTTACTTATCTGGTGCATGTCATTTGCATCTTGCATATTTTTTCTCTTTTCTAATCTTGTTTAATCCACCTAAACAGATGCTGTTGATGAATCACGGTGAAATGAGAATTTTTTCTTTTAAAGAAGTTGAACACAATATAATGAAACTCATTTTGGATATTGTGTATTATGGAGAAGTTGAGGTACCTTCTTCTGACATGGCTCTGTTTATTCAAACTGCAAAGTTATTACAGATTACTTCTTTGAGGTGTGTTCCCCCAAATGTAAGTCTCTTGATGCAATGTGTGTATATGAAGAATAATGTTCATACTCGTTGCTAATGTGCTGTGTTTCTAGATTCCAGAGGCTTTTTCCACGACAAACAATGGTGAGGGTGGTGTAGGCAACAGTACTACTTCATGTGGTGTGAATCTGTTGAAGAATGATGGAAGGATTTTACCTACTCTAGAAAATAGGGTAAACTGTAACCAAGATTTACTTAATGAGAGAGAAGACAGAAGTAATTCTGGATTTGAGAACTTTGCTCAACAATCCATACATTCTTCTGAAACCAAAGCAACAAATATTTTAAAAGAAATCTCAGAAATTGTGAACAAGGATCATCCAATGGGGGGCATTCCAAATTCTAAAGAGGTAATGGTGGTTATAGAATGTGGAGATGCAGCAAATTTGCAGGACGAGTTAAATCCTATTAGTTTTGTTGCGGTTCCTTCAGTATCTGTGAAGAGTGAGGATGTCTTTGATGAACAAAGCTCCTTATTTATGAGTGATTTACAGTTGAGAAATCCCCTGGAAGAATGTCCCTATAATAATGACATGACTAATAATGTAAATGTTAAGGGGAAGCAGGAATTTCCACCTGAATCACAAGTGAACGTAGAGAATAAAGAAGTGATTGCTGATAATGAAACAATGAAAGGCCAATCAAGTTCAATCAATGTACCTTTCACTTATGAAATGAAACAATCATTTAATGAGTTGTCAACAACGGTTGTAGGTAATATGTTGACACACACTGAACCAACAAGATTATCTCTTTTTGGTTGTCAGCGAGACGTGAATCATGGATTAGATACTACATGCATTAGTAAATATAAATTGAAGGAGGCTAGAGTTGTTTTAACTAGAATCAGACCCCTTAATGCAAAGGATAAGGATAGTGAAAATTCAGGTGAGGCACTTTTAAATTAATACATTTTAAAAATTTTTGTTTGTCTTGTGTTTCTTTTCCTAATTGAGAAGGACACAATAATGATAGTAATTACAAACATTAGTTAGCAATGTTAAACAACCATATTACATAAAAATTTAAATATCTGAAAACTTTTTTGCCTAACCTCATAAAAGGACCTTAAAATGTTTAAATAAATGTGAAGAAATTTAATAATTGATGTCAGTAAATCATATTTTTGTATTATCATTACAATTGTTTTTGCACATTTAGACTATTTCATGCACAGGCCCCAAAACCATTAACTGCAGCTTCTTCTACAATGAGGTCCTGCCTGTGCTGGTGAATACATTTTTCTCCATCATTGGTCTTAATTTCTTATGAATGAAAGTTAGGCAGTCAAACATACTGAAATTTCTCTTAAGTTAACTCCAGGCTGCAAGGGATGATATCTCATATCAATTCATAGAAAGATGTTATTCTCATCCTTTAAATGTAAAAATTCCTTACGCTCATGGTGAAAGGTCCGAAAGTTTCAAATATATTGGATGTTTCTTTTTTTTTTGTAAATAAATCATAAATGACGCATTAAATAGAACAAAGTTTATTCAATTATGCATCTAATGATTATGTTACGTATGAAATTTGACCTGTAGTTGTGTTCTGTGATGTAAAAAAATTGATTTTTTTCAATTCACCCACAAAAATGCATATTTTTCTTTTGAGACCTATCTCTTGTGGTGTTAAATGTACTTGTATTTCGTAAACAGTGCCAGCATGTTTTACTATTTAGATAATTGTGTACAGTGTCAGAAGTAACATTACAGCAATTTTAGCAAAAATCTTTTTTTCTTCTCGCTCATAACTGTGTAGCATTTCTCAGATGATTACAGCAATAAGTACACTATGTTGTATGTTGAATTAGCAGATTATATTGAGAAATTTAACAACTGGATACTGTTGAAATAGAAGAAGCTAAATTTTCTCCATCTTATCACAAGAAAAATGTTTCCTACTGTAGAGAACAGATTTGTTATATTAAATGCATTACATGACAAATGACACAAAGAAGAAAAACATTATTTTTGATGTTGTGCACCAACAGTTCTTGTTCCTTGAACTTATAGTTTCATGAAAATTACTTTTACTGAACTTGTATCTTTGTTTACCAGGTTACCTGCAAGCTTATCAGTACAATGTAATTACAAGTATTATATTTAAATACTCTTTCAATTTTTCTGAATAAATGGACGTCAATCCACATTACAACTCAATTTTTTTAAGAAATCTCTATATATTTATCTTTTAATTTAACAAAGTTTACTCATCCTTTAATGAAATGTCAGGCATACAGAATGCTTAACTTCTACCCTTGTTCATTGGTGACATCCTCAATGGACCAAATATTTATATTTTTATTTCCATATTTTCTTTCTTGTCTTTTTAAATTGTGGCTTTAGGGCTTTTGTTAACGTCTAGGTCATTAGACCCCCTCCATATTTTGCGTATTGTAGCATTTGCAAATGTAAAATGTATCATATTATTGAAGCTTATCGACGTGGAGTGATGGGGTATAATTGGAGTTTTGGTATGCTATTGTTAGTAGGTGGGAAGATTAGCTGGGTATTCCAACCACTTGCCCCATGTAGAGGTGTCTGTAGTAGTTGTTAGTACTTTCAGTTAATTCAAGGTGGTTGGTGACCGGGAAATCCCGAGGAATTTGCTCATTTGTCGGAAAAAAACTAATGGCGATAGCGAATAAAAACCAAACTAAAAAATACACAACAGATTGTATGAAAATCTTTTTCTCTCTTTTTCAATTAGATGTAAGGCGACCTGCTCAAACCCAAAACCGTTCTTCATGAATATCTGCTTCATTTAAAGCCCAAGTAATTAGTTGCTTCTTCTAATAGTATTGATGGATCAAAATTAGAGGTGCGTCTGACACTTCCAGTCGTGGAGCCGTTGTAACTGTTCCTGACACTTGTGAAGCAGTTCCACCAAACAATTGCGTTTCAATGAATCTATTGTGACAGTCGCACTCGGTTCCTCTGAAATCTTTTGTTGCAACTAGTGTGTCATTATTTAAATTTTAACGATATGACGAATTGCTACATAATTTATTTTGATTATTGCGTCGGAGTTTAAATTAACTTTGGTTTCATTTTCACGCCAAACCAAACTTGATTTGCCGTACTTCTGAATAGATGCATATTTGATTGCGCAGTTTACTAGAACAATTTATGAAAATTTCACAAATGTTCAAACAATTTTAACGACAGACAGCTAAACCGTTCCAAGTTTAAATGTGTTTAATTTTTTTTGTTTCAAAAAATGTTAAGTCTGAAGTTGGAGTGAAACTGTTAAGTTGCAACACTCTACCGTAGCAATGAAGCAGTCACTCCACTTCAGCTACAGAGGCAATTCCCGTTGCAACGACCCACAGCTAGACGTTATAGATTTGTATTCTTAATGTTCCTGATAAATGTGCTTAGTTTCTAATTATTTCAATGACTCTGACCAATGACTTTCCACCAATTAAAGATATATTTATGAATTATTGATAATTTTATTTGATGGAATTATTTCTTTATTTTTATAAGATTTCACCTGCTAGGATTGTTTTTCAGTTGTTAAAATGATTTTTGCGTGCATGTTAACGTTGCGAGATAATAGTCAGGGAAAGTCATTCTAATGGTCAGGGTAAAATCTGAGAGTTTTGAGGAGGAGAGTCACTTGCCACTTTGAGTTATATATATGACACTTATTGTTTTTAATTTATATTGTCATATTTAATTTTGGAATTTAATTGTCATATAATTTTTGCTAAAATGTTGAACAATAATTGATTGATTTCAATATTTTTTCAATACTTTCCCAATTATTATTGACGTAATCTGACTTTAAAAAGCAAAAACTAGTTAAGAGGAATTGTTAAAACACTGGTAGTCAGGTAGCTGTGATCGCTGCCTTAATGATTCGGTCAGTCCAAAAATTCAATTTCGTATATTGTACTGATAGAATTGTGTGAGTGATAGTAACTGAGAGGCTTGTTTAGTAGATCGGAAGAGTAGCCAAGCTAAAGTAGCTTTGTAAAAATGTTCAATTGGATTTCATTAAAGGATCAGGATTGAAGAGAGACTCCAGATTATTGCGTCATATTTATGTCTGCTGCACCGAATTGTTTTGCAGATTCAGCATCACAACTATGGAATGCTTCAGTAGCCTTTTGAATCCTTGTGTTTTTATCAGTGTTTGATGGAGTGAATGTTCGCTGGAAAGATTTTCAAGAGTATCTCCTTATACCTCGTTCCTCAAATGATAATGTAGGATAAGGAGTTATATGAAAAATGAAATAATTTTTGATACCTAATTCTGTTTTATTGTAAAATGAAATTCTATGATGAACACTGTTTTAATCACTATACTGGTACCTCCTATGTTCCCATGCTGGTAAGCGTGTAGTCAACCTGATGAAAAGTAAGTTACGTTTCGAAAAAAATCACTGGTCGTTTTAGAGAATGGATAGATTCAAGGAACCAATTTGATAGTGCATCATTTTTAAAAAAATGTTATTCTTTACTGTTACATTTTATATGTAGTGCGTTTACTGTAATAAATTTGTGGTCGACAGTAAAAAAAGAAATAAATAAATGAAGAAATGCTGCTTCCAACAGAAATTGAAACTTTAGAATTTTTTTTATCATTATCAACAGAATCATTTGTTGGAATCTTAATTAAAATATGCCCTTTCGGTATATCGCTTTAATTTTACTTTCGAAACAGTACGTGATGACCTTAATCATGAAGCCTAGTTTAATTGTTAATGTAATATATTTAAGTGATCGTGGATGAGGTCTAAAGGGAAAAATCTTCTATTCTCGTATAAATATTTGTTTTGCTGAAAAGTGAAGTAACATTAAGGTTTTTGATATATGTTGAACTTAAACCTGCTGAGGGACATTTTTTCTATAGTGTGCGTCATTTGTAATGTATTTGCAAAAAATCGAGAAACTTCCGAAATTTTCGAAATGTTTGAGTCCTCCGCCCCGATCAAAAGGAGAATAATAGTGCAAATTTTATATTACAATTTTTATTTTTATCAGAAGAGATTTAATCTATTTGCAGCTTCCGACAAATTAATCGGCTGCTCAGACTTGGCCTATAAGTTGGGTTTTGGTTTCTTGGCGTAAAAGTTTGTTAATTATAGAAACTTAAAAGTTCTTGGTTCGATTAATCTTTAGTACCATCTGAGTAACCGCGACTTTGTACGCGTTATTTTTAGAATAAATCTGTTACTTTATTCTTTCCCACATTGATAACCAGAGAAATTGTTATGCATTAATGGTTGAGGGTCGATAATATTGGTGTGTATTAATCGTCCAGTTTCACTGCTATCATTGAGAAAAAGATTTTAGTAAACGCCATTTTGCCATTTCATCTCCTTAGTGGAAAATTTTCGATAATTTTTCGTGTCGTGCTCTTGCCGACTCTCACCTCTAGAGGTGTCGTGCATATTGTACATCGTGTAGCAACATGACGCCATTGGAAATACGATAATTCACCTCAGAATACACACAAAAAAACGTGGACTCCACCCAAATAACTCTTTTTATCCATAAGCCCATTTCCACCCCCCACCTTCTGTTCAAGATGTGTTTGTTTCATGAAGGCTGAGTTTAGACTTACGCGATATCGGGATACCACTGTCACTTCAGCGACGCCGAAAATCATGGCTCGTCACTGGTATGTCATGTTCAATACTTTCTCATGGATTACCCTTTCCTAGGGTGACTTTTACGGACTGATAGTGATATTTGACGTCTTCGAGAATGTTTCTACTAATTTCAGCGTCCCCGAAAGTTGCGATCTCATCACTAATATCGGTCATTTTCGATTATTTTTTACATTTTTCTCCTCACCCCAACGCAAAGGGCGTTTATTCCTTATAGGTGATGATCTTGAAATTATCTCGCAATTAGGGTGTCACTTCACTTCAGCTGTCCCAAAAATGATTTATTTAACAATAAGACAGATAGTTTTTGTTATTATGTTTTAACTTTCCTTTATTCCCACCCCTACACCAGGGATGCCAGGGGTATATTATCTGCAATGTGGACCGATTGTTAAGTTACAATATGCACCGGGGACGCTCTCGACCATCTCACCGGCACCGAAAAGTGTGGTTTCTAATCTAATATCGGATTTTTACATGTCATCCCCATCTCACCCCTTCCTGGGTGCCAGGGATGTCTAACCTCCACAGTACTTGTTTTCATATAGTCGGACATCCGCTGATCTGCCAATTCTTCTGCTCGCCTGTGAGAAGTTCTGACTCTTAACACGTCCATTTTTGTCTAAGCGTTCTTCAACAGTGCGGTTTGATCTCTTTGTACGATTTGTGATTGCTTGTCGAAGACTGCGGCTAATGTTCAAACGTGAGCGACGCATTACGGATGATTAAATAATGTGGTACTACGATACCGTGGATACTGTGCCGCCGTCGGAGTGAGTCGGTCCACGTCCTGACGGTGGGATACAGAGAAAGCTCTCAAGTATTTCTTTTCTTTCATTTTTCTTTTCTCCTATATTCGTAGTTTTTATTTTTCCGTTTACTGATTTTATCTTCTTTACTGACATCTGTGTGCTGAACGCTGTGTCGGAGGGAATGGGAATCCTGGCCAGTTGATAATCGTGCAGACCTAGATGAACGCGTGCCAATACGCTTGCTTTCGCCTCGGTTTAGATCTGCGACATCTCCAGGGTTAGGTAGGGGGTCCTTCCCGCTGGTCGGCGGCGTTGGAGCAACCCTGCGTGCCCTCGCTATATCCCCGTGTAATCTCTGGCACTCCAGTGGGGTTTCCCCTAGTTGGACTCCGTGGTGGGTGGGAAACGTGGAGATTAAATAAAATCCGTGCGCATGGATACTAACACGTCACCTTTCGGAGTTGGGGGCCCCCCGGGGGATCCACACTCCCAAGTATCGTCGAAGCGTCCGAGGGTTCAAAGGCCTCCCCCTTCAGAAGATAAGCCAAAGGCACAGAACATTCCTAATGAGAACGCTTTCGTTTTAGTGTCAAGAATTAGTGGATATTTTGAGGTATCATCTTTTTTATATATTTATTGGCCTACAAGGTCTTGTAGGATCTTTTAAAAATATTAAGAGATTAAGAAAAGGAGCGATGCTGCTTGAAACAGAAGCAAGCTCTGAAATTACTTCAATGTACACTGCTGGGAGAATAGCCTGTGAAGAGTGAGCTCCGCGCTGCGCTTAACCGTAGCCAGGGAGTGATCACTTGTAGGGAAATCATCGATATGTCCTGTGAGGAATTAACCAAGGATTGGGAATTCCTCACGTGGCAGAGGTCAGTGAGATCGTGAGGAAGGTTGGCGGTGTTCCCGAAGGGACTGCCTCCTGCATCCTCACCTTTGACTGTCCTAAGCTGCCTGTCCTAAGGCTGGATGGCTAAACCTGCCATTGCGACCCTATATTCCGAACCCTCTGCGCAAGTATCAAGAGCCAGAGATTTGGTCAAAACCTCGTGTAAGGACCGTGCTACTTGTGGCATGTGCGGGAAGGAGGCACACGAACTCGGAGTTTCATGCCCGGGACCTGTTAAGTTCATTAATTACACAGGTAGCCACCCGGTATGGAGCAGAGTGTGTCACCTTTCTGGAGGAAAGATAGGTCCAGGAGATAAAGACAACTGAGAAGATCCCGTGCGGTGCAGCACGGATGAAATACAGGGTTTTAAACCCTGTAGTGTCTACCAGTTACTCCACCGCACCGAAGACTCTTGTGATTAAGAAGAACATTTCCGTCGAGGCAAATTTCAGTGACATGTCTACGACGTCGTCCACATGCCAGTGTACTTGTGAAGAGAATGTTCTTCAACCTGCTCCCGTAAAGCAAAAAACGTCAGCTACACTCACTCCTTCTTCCACACAAAAAAAACCCAGCAGTGTTACTGTAGAGTTTCGAGGCCAAACCTTGAAGATTTGTTAAAACCAACTACAACACCGTCCAAGTCGCGAAAAAGAACGTCTCTGTCCTTCCTTACTCCGAGTCGGATTGTGCATTGTAACAGTGACGCGGCTATAGTCAGCAGCCCGACCCAAGAGGTTCAGAATAGTAACGTCTTCCATACTTCAGTGGAACCTTAATGGCTATAGAACTCAACGTGAAGAGTTACAGCTCTTCGCACGTCGCAATCCGACCTGTATTAGCCTGCAAGAGACCCACCTATTACCAGAACACTCACCCTCTCTGCGAGGATACAGCAGCTTCAGATATGACGACACCATGGGAGACCGAGCAAGAGGTGAATTTGCCGTGTTTGTTGCAAACACTATCCTCTGCTCACCTGTTCTCTTACAAAATCAACTCCAGGCTATAACAGCCACAATTCACAGCGTACTAGATTTAATTCACCAGCTCCCTCAAACATTTCTCCTCCTTGGAGATTAAAGCGCCCACAGTACGCCGAGCGGACAGACTGCTGAAATGTCTCTTTGATCGTGAAGATTTAATGTTTAATGAACACCGGGGAGATGACTCACTTTGCGTTTACCACGGGGTCACGGACTGCTATAGACGTGTCCCTTTTCTCTCCTCTAGTTGCTGATATCTTCCAATGGAAGGTAGAAGATGATCTGCATGGTAGCGACCGTCATCCTATCGGGTTGTCCTTGCAGGAACGTGCGACTTTTCCCGAATGTGAGCCTCAGAAAGGCTAACAGGATGCTGTACCGTTCTCCGACTGTCTTCAGAGCAACAGGAAGTGTCCAAGAGAGAGTCGACCATCTGACCCAGGCGATTCATCACGCCGCTGTAGTATCCATTCCAAAAACATCTGTTTCCCCGAAGACCTCGTGTCCCCTGGTGGAACGACGCATGTTGGTCCGTCATTCGGGCGAGGCGAGAAGCATTGCGGGAATTTAAGGGTAGTTGCCATCTCCGGAAAACATCGCTGCATATGGATTGCTAGAGCAAAAGCGCACAGAAGTATCAAAGAATCCAGATCCACCTCTTGGATAGAGTTTCTAATCACCATTAAGATAACAACATCGTCCACTAAAGTATAGGAGTCTATCCGAAAGATATCTGGAAGGTGTTCTCGAGTCCCAATAGCTGGACTCAATTATCAGGGTCTGGTTCTCTCAAAAAAAAACAACAGAGAAATGGCAACAGTGATGGCTTATTACCTTGCTGACCTAACATCTACAGCAAACAGCGATCCTGATTTCGCGAGGATAAAGGGAAACAGCAGAGCGCGCCTCCGTTGAATTTTCGTTCCTCAAACTATGAATCAAACAACTCCCCTCTCATTGTGGGAACTTGAGTCAGCTCTAGCGACGGCGCGCTACACTGCTCCTGGCCCTGGTTCCATTCATTATAAAATGATCAGACAACTCAGTCTCGAATCGATTCAAGATTCAGCTATTCAAGATGTCTACTTCCAAAGACATGTCGTCGTAATATTCTTTGACATCGAGAAGGCTTGTGATACTACTTGGAGGAGACACCTCGGATCTCCTTCTCCAAGAGAACGGGGCTTAGTCCTGAGTGTGACCTTATAGGCAGTGGCCATAAACAGCATAACGTCTGCTGTAAAGAATCCTGTTTTACACTCTTTTTGTCGATGACTTTGCTATCTTTTGTTCATCACAGAGTGTCACAGGTGCGGAGCGACAAATCCAACTCGTCCTTAATAGATTATACCACTGGTCGAAAACGACAGGTTTTCGTTTCTCTGCTGAGAAAACACGCTGTGTTCTTTTCAGTAGGAGACCAAGCCTTCTGGCAGAACCTCACCTCGCCCTGGGAAACAACGTTCTCAAATTCTATCCTTNCGCTGATCGCTACTCCCTGCAGCAGTTTTATCGAGCATTCATAAGATCTCGGCTCGATTATGGCTGCGTTGTATATAGCTCGGCACGTGCAAGCTATTTAAAGAAGTTGGATAGTGTTCACCATGCAGGAATTCGACTAGTTACGGGAGCCTACCGACTAGTCCCATTCCGAGTTTGTATGTCGAGAGTGGCGAACCATCTCTTTCCCTCCTGCGACATCTAGTGCTACGACACTTTTGCCACGTGCTGACTTTACCGGACAAGCTGGTACACAACGAAATATTTCATCCTTCTTCTTCTTCCGTCCGTTTCTCTACAACAGACTGAGAGCAACCAAACCTTTTGGACTTCGCTCAAAATTTTCTTTGGAAACCTTGATTATTCGCACACCTAATGTCTTAAATCAAAGTTTCAGTAAGACTTCTCCTTGGGCTTTGCACAAGGCGAAGATATATTTCGATCTTTTGCATCATGACAAGATGAACACTCCAGCTGCGATGTTGAGGGTATACTTTCACATAATCTTCGGCAAACACCGAGTCCATATATCCCTGGTGTTTACAGACACAGGCTGACGGTGTTGACTCTGCTTCGTGGTGTTTCCCCGTGAGACCTGTGCTGCGTTTTTGCACCGGTGACTACTGCGCCGTATTGAGAGCACTGCGATGAACAAACTACTTCCGCGAATTAAATTTCCTGATTTGTTCCGATTGTCTAGGAGCCCTTCAAGCAATCCAGAACATGTATCCAGCTGATAAGCTGATCCAGAACATCCACGATGTGCTTTTTACGCTCCAAAGTGATGGAAAGAACGTAATGTTTTGCTGGGATCTCGGACACGTGGGAATAAGAGGAAATGAGGAAGCAGACGTTTTCGCAAAGGCGGCATACCTCACGAATCGCGTGGATTTCTTCACGATTCCAAAACGAGATATCCTAAATTCCATCAAGACAAGGATTCTGAGTGAATGGAACAATGTTGGCTGTTGAAGGGAATAAAGCTCCGACTTATCAAATCCTCTGTTAAGTCATGGAGCAGTTCCTGTAGGTCAGGCGCGAGGAGGTTCTTGCTGACCCGCCTGCGCATAGGACATTGTCCTCTCACTCTTAGGTATCTCTTACTACTTGATGATGAACTTGTTTGTGAGGAGTGTAGCTGTTCTCCGACAGTGCGTCAACTACTAACTGATTGCAGAAGATACTCAAGTATACGGAGACGAATTGGTCTGGCTGCAGATTTACCAACAATTCTCGGAAATGAAACGGTTCATGTTAATAAACTATTGAATTTTATGGGTAGATCGTGGCTCCTCCCACAAGTTCTCGGGAGGGTTTAAAATTAGCATTCCCTTTTCATCTATACTGTCTTCTTTCTTTTCATCGTTCGTTTCTGTAATTAGAAAATATAATATTTAGAAATTGTTTTCCTTTTTTGTGATATAATGATTGGTATTCTGTTTTCTCTTCTTTCATCTTTGTATTTAGATATTTGTTGAATTCAGGAGGGTTTTTGTAGTGGGTATGGTCGAGATATTCGGCGATTCCCACACACGGGGAAGAGTCGTTAGGCTCTTTTCTATGTTACGAAACTGCATTTTTCCCCACCTGCAAGTACTGTAATGACCGTGCCGTTGACGATCGCTAAAGCCTTAGAAAAAAATGTACCGTGCCACTATGTCATCTCAACTTTACGGCATTGTTAGTTTAAAAAGATAATCAACCCTAATACACCGCTAGGAGTAAAATTCATTGTTTGCTATTCACAAGTGTGATACCTAAATAATAAGCATATAAAATCAGTTTTGTATTCGAATGCAATCTTGTATTAAAATTTCGAGTCAATCTACCAAATACTTTTTGAGTTTTGTGAACACAAACAAGCAGGCAGAATTTTTATATATAAGATTCTTGCTGATCATAAAACAGTTGACAAGTGTAGAAAGAAATATGATATTTACCAGAATAGTTAATCAGTTATGGCAATTTTAATTTAGTTTCATGTCTTTTTGGGTTTCTTGCTTTTTGTAATGTAATCTTAAAAAAATCAACGTAATGTGTTCAAAATCCTTAAAATTTATTAGAATTATATTGTGGTACTCTATTCTGTTAGTATTAAAGTACTAAATCAATCATAGTTTTAGGGATCTGAAACGAGAAAAGGACGATAAGTAGTATAATGTCTGCCTTGGTACAACAGTAGTTCTGAACGAGTTTTCCTCACTTTTACCATTCAAGTCGAAAAGCAAATCAAGCGAACTTGTAGTTTTAAAAGATGGACTCATTGGTAGTTCAATGTTTTACTTTTTATTTCTATTGTATTTTAGTTAATATATCATGAATAATATTAAATTTATTTTATAACATACCTATTAGGGATGCTGTTGGAAATAGTTTTTAAATACATTTTCACATAATAAAATTATGTAATTTATAATATTATTAAGTTTTAATCATTTTAAATAGTTTATTTTATGATTATGGCAGTTTTAAATTGCTGTAAACATCAGAAGCACACACTCAAAATATTAAACCAGTTTGACGATTCTGTCTTTGTGGTTGTTGGTAATAAACTAAATCATGTTATAGTTAGTTGACTGATAATTCATGTGTTTTCAGCTTCGAAAAGAAGTCTCTGCTCATCGGGGACCGAAGAGGAAAAGCAATTTAATGTCATCTCAGAAGATAATGAGACTAGAAGATCTGTGGAATGCTTTACGGTACTCAACCCTGTAGAGAACTACAAAATTAATCATTGTGGTTCAGAATGGAAACAATTTTCAAGTAATGTTTATGAAGAAGTGTTTGATGAAAGTCCCAGTCTTGAGCAACATACACTCATTCAGAATAATGATAAACCAATATCGTGTTCTACCTGTGGAGGACATTTTACCAAGAAAGAAAATTTCGAGGAACATGCTTGTACCAACACTGTAAGGAAATCATATGTACGTGGTGTCTCAGAAGCACTTTTCTCTTCAAAGTGTAATTTGCGAAGGTATTTACAAAAAAATCTCCCTGGCAATAATCCTTACTCGTGTGTTCTCTGTGGAGCCTCTTTTGCTATTAAGAGAACTCTGTCTGTACATATGCGATCTCACTCCAAAGAAAAATTCATCTCGGGTAAATTTTGTGATGATTCACTTGCTGTAAAAAATATCATTAAAAGCCATATACCCTCCCATGCTAGTAAAAAACTTTTTTCATGCAATGTGTGTATATCCTTCTTCTCGGTTGAAAGTAGCCTAAAACGTCATATGAGAACTCACACAGGAGAGAAACCTTTTTCATGTGTTTTGTGCAAAGCCTCTTTCGCTCGAAAGGCTATTCTTCAAAATCATATGAAAACTCACACTGGTGAGAAACCTTTTTCATGCGAAGTATGTAAATCATCTTTTGCTATGAAAGCCAATCTTAAAATTCATATGAGAACTCACACTGGTGAGAAACCTTTTTCATGCGAAGTATGTAAATCATCTTTTGCTATGAAAGCCNATGAAAACCAATCTTATAAGACATATGATAACTCACACTGGTGAGAAGCCATTTTTCTGTCATTTATGCAAATCGTCTTTTGCCATGAAAAAATATCTACATAATCATATGAGAATTCACACTTAAGAGAAACCATTTTCCTGTGATGTATGCAAAGCTTCTTTTGCTCGCACGTGGAGTCTTACAATTCATAAGAAGGTTCACATTGAAGAGAGATTCTTTTCTTGTTAAATTTGTAAAGCGTCTTTCACACACAATACAATTCTTTTAAATCATAAAAGAACCCATGCTGGAGATACCTTCTTCATGTGACATGTTTAATACATCTTAGGGAACATAAATTCAATTTCATGTGAGAACTCACACTGGTGAGAAACATTTTTCATGTGGTATTTGTAAAGTATCTTTTGCTTCATAAACTTAAAGTAAAAAATCATGAGAAAACTCACACTGGTTACAAAATTCTAGCACGTATTGTGGGTAGAGCAACTTTCACGAATGAGTGCACAAAGTGCAAATGCAATCTCACACTGTCGAATGCTTATTTGTGTAGAAACATCCATTTTAGAGAAAAATCACCATTGAATACACTCTAATGAGAAACCTTCCCAATGGGATGTGCGATTTTCGCGCATAACATTTATTTCAAAATGCAACTGCTAACTCTGTGTGGAGAAAAGCCCTACATGTGTGATTAAATTAAATCAGGACTTTGTGAGAAGGATCTGTTCAATACTGATATACCCAATCACACTTGCGTAAAAAAAATTTGGTGTGATGTTTCTGAAGCATATTTTGCTCATAATTGTAGACATATTGTTGCTAATACTGGAGAGGTTTCATTACATTGTGATACTTGAGAAGCATATTTTAATTGGGAGAGTAATCTCTATGTTCATTCCCAATGTCACTCTGGAGGAAATTATCCCTACTTGTGTGATGTTTGAAAGCTTTCCCAAGTCTGTCCTGAAAGTGCAAATTCTTACTCACTCACAGTTGTGTACAAATTACATTGGGGGTATCTGCAAAGTATCTATCGCTCAGAAGAGTAATGAGGTAAGTTATAAAGAAACTCTCCCTTGTGAAAAATCTTCATTAATTTGCTGTAAAACATAGACACGAAATGAAAGATGATGTGCGAGCTCAGAATAGTGAATATTTTTTCAATGAATTGTTTTGCAGGATGCGTTCTTTGGGAGGGAAATCTTGAAAGGAATTTTATCGAATCCTCTCGAGGGAGAATAACTTTTCTTCTGAAACATCGTTCTTTGCAGGTGATGTGGTTAGGTGTAGTTTGAGTGAAGTGTAAAGTGTTTGTAGGTAAAGTAGAAACTAGTGAAGTGTTAGGTTTGTTTGAAATGTTTTTATGTTCCACGTATAATAAATTGTTTTGTAAGTGAAGCTGTGTCAACTCTGCTGGTTTCTGATTTCTATTTAAATGTGTGCACAATTACTAAAACTACATTAATTTCTCTTTCCTACTCGAAAGTGTTTTCATTTACTTATGTATTTGTAGAATAAAAATTTTTCTGTCTTTCTGTAATGTAAAATTTGTAAGGAGTATCATAATTTTGTATTTTAATTTTGGAAACTCTTTAGAGACATGTATATAAATTGAATTTCTACTGTTCATTTTCTACTGAACTTCTGGTGTATCGATTTATTTATTTACACCACACTTCCCTTCAAGATAAATTTCCATCACCTAATAGATCCCAGATATTTTTATTTGAGAATTTTCCAACCATTAGTTGAAAATTACAAGAAAATTTGTTTCCCAGTATGGAATTGTTTCTAGATCATTGAATCTTGTGATTCGTTTTGATTTCATGGTCATGAAAAATACCATATTTAACAAGTTCAGTAAACAAAAAGATGTCATTAATAAAACAAACTAAACTTTTCTGTAAACTTACTATATAGTT
>NNCF01129524.1:2577-23909 GCA_002313205.1 Laupala kohalensis
CTCTCACCCTGGAGTTCAGTCGAAGACCTAGTCCGAGCCGATTGGTCGGGGGTGGGTTAGCCCCCGATCGCCCGTCTAGAAGAGGCC
The DNA here is from genome assembly GCA_002313205.1 of Laupala kohalensis. Lineage (NCBI taxonomy): Eukaryota > Metazoa > Arthropoda > Insecta > Orthoptera > Trigonidiidae > Laupala > Laupala kohalensis. The sequence continues at coordinate 2,665 of NNCF01129524.1, forward strand.
GAGGCCAAAGCGAGCGTATTGGGGCGCATCTAGAGTGCACGCAGAAGTTCCTCAACTCACCAGGATTCTCATTCCCTCCGACACGGGTCGCCATGCACGGCAAAACACATGGGTGAGCGTTCAGCACACAGAGAAGGCCAGTAAGGAAGATGAAAGCGATGAAAGTGAAAAAAAAAAAGGTAATTAGAAAGGAAAAGTACATAGAAAGAAATACTTGAGAGCCTTCTCTGTATCCCACCGTCAGGACATGGACCGGCTCACACCGACGGCAGGATCAGTTTCGGAAGCCGAAGCTTGGACACCTGTTTTAAGGCAAATTCGAAGATGTGTGCCTTCCAGAGCATTCACTGTAATACACACATCTACTAAAACAAAAATGACCAGCATTGGAATTTTTTTTCAAATGTAAAATAAGTTAGTCACTATATGCACTTAATAGATTAAAACGCAAGAAGAAAATAAGTCAAGCAATCAATTGATACTTTTTGAGCCACCCTCAGTATCGCGGCTTCAAGTGCTACTCTGCGACAGAATGGTACGTATTGACATTTCAAAGCAATTCACAAATGCCGCACCATCTATTATTTCAACACTAATTCAAACAGAAGTGAGTCCTGGCATCCGAGGCTCATCTGAATTTTTTTATTAGGAAAGAATAAAATTACATCGCAAAATTCAATTGTTTTCCTTAATGGAATACACACAACTTATCATTGTTGATTATTAATAACCGTAGCTGGGCAGAAAAGCGTAACCCCGTTAATCGCTAATTAACGAAGTAAACATTTTATTTATTTCTAAAATCATTAACGCTTGTATTAGCTTCCGTTCCATTTATCTTTCGTTAACGTAAGTCAGTTAATTTCTTTCAAAGCATTGTTCCCACTGTGGTCAGAAATGTATCTTATCTCGCATCGCCTGAAACGATGATCTGTTACTGCTATCTGGGGTGCCCGTCCTTTCTCGCGAAAAGTCGGTAAATGCTCTGATATGCTTTTGCCTCCACGAATGTCTAGGGTTCAACACCTCAGTAAGAGATTCCCACGCTATGCGTCTTAGGAAGAGCCTGAAATTTGAAATTAGCAGTCCTCAAGGGCACATCAGGTGACGCTAAGTCGCGGAAACAAGGGTTCCCGCGATAAGGTGATACACCCCATGTCCATGCCAAGATTCTGTCGTTTATTAACTTCCGGCGGCCCTGCCCCACTTCTGTTCCCACCCTCCAACTCTTGGACTGACCTTCAATACAAAATCCAAGGGTGAACGAAACAGAATAGAAAAATAATAACTATTATTTAGTTGACGATCTTGGTGTATTTCCGTCCAGTGTTTTTGCAACATAACTGAACTGGATTTTAAGTGCAAGAAAACATTAGTACCGGTTGAGAGCTTTCACTGGAAAATATATTATATGGGATAAACGTTCTCTCAAATAAAAATTTTCACATGTTCATGAAGACAAAACGCAAGGTGATCTTGCATGACGAATATATTCTCTAGCTACTTCAATAACAATAATCATAAATTTATCTTTTGTTTTTATTAACCTTTTCTAGCCAGCCAAGCCTACCTGTTACAATGAACTATTGCGTATTTGACTATCTATAGAATCCTTGACTATTTGACTGATTCAACATTCTTTTGGGTATTTAATGTATGTAAGTATGTATGTACTTTATTATTATAGGGTCATCTGTCTTTCGACTGGTTTGATGCAGCCTTCTATTTCATCCTATCTTGAGCCAGTCTCTTCATTTCTACATATTTCTTGCAACCTACGTCTTCTATTATCTGCGTGGCATACTGCAGTCTTTGTCTTCCTCTACAGTTTTCCCCTGTACTGATCCCTCTATTACCAAACTAACAAGACTGGGATGTCTCAAAATGCCCTAACATCCTGTCTCTCCTTCGAGAAAGTGTTTTCCACATACTTTTTTCCTCACCTATCCTAGTTAATACCTCCTCATTTCGTACCATATCAGTTCACTTAATTTTCAGCATTCTTCTGTTGCACTACATTTCAAACGCTTCTAGCTTTTTCTTTTCTTGTTTCCCCATTGTCCAAGTTTCACATCCATATAGTGCTGTGTTCGAAACATATGTAATAATGTGATGTTGGCAATGTGAAATGGACTAAAATGTTTCAAATTCTCAAAAAAGTAAAACTAAAGTATAGGGAAAGGCGTGTTATCCACAACATTTATAAAAATCAACTGGAGACATTAAAAGTGGAGGGACATGAAAGGCAAGCTGCTATTAAAAAAGGAGTAAGACAGGGTTGCAGTTTATCACATCTAACCTCCATTTATTTAACCTGAATGTCGAAGGAGCAATAAAAGAGGTGAAAGAAAAATGCAGGGTAGGAGTGAAAATTCAGGGGGAGATGATATCAATAAGATTTACAGGTGACATAGCTGTGCTTGCTGAGAAAAAGGAAGATTTAGAGGAATGTTAAATGGAATGAACACCTTGCTTAGCGAGGAATTCGGGCGCTGAATCAATAGCAAGAAAACATAGGTTATGAAGAGTAGCAAAAATGAGGTCAATGATCGTATGAGTATTAGAATTAGAGGTAATACAGTAGAAGAAGTCAAGCACTTTTGGTATTTGGGAAGCAAGATCACACAAGATGGGTGAAGCAAGGAAGATATTAAGAGCAGAATAGCACAAGCAAAGAAAAGCTTTCACAACAAGAGAGACCTATTAGTATCACAAATTGATGTACGACTAAGATAGAAGTTGCTGAAATGTTTGTATGTGTGTATGTATGCTCATCCAAATCAACGGTGAAAATTAAGACTTGACTCTCCCCTGTTGTTACGCCTCTACACTCACTAGCAGTAATGAAGCCAAAGACACTTTTTACCAAAATTTGAGGACAACAGTCAACAACATGCTTGCGAAATGTAAACTAATCATTACTGGCGACTTTAACGAAACAGTGGGATAAAACTTTAACAGTTGGAAAAATGTACTAGGAAAACATGGTATCGGAAAAGAAAACTCAAATGGGCATCTGTTACTCCAGTTCTGCACAGAAAAAGAACTGTCCATTGTTAATACAACATTCTATTTGAAGCACAAATTCCAGTTACCTGGCAACACCCTAGATCCAAGGAATGGCACATCATCGATTACTTCATTATACGAACTAAAGATTTGAAAGATGTTCTAAGATGCAGAGTTATGAGAGGAGCTGAATGTAACACAGACGATCGAATGATGAGAGCAGAAATCAAATGGAATCTAAAGAAATATCACTCTCAAAAGAGAAAAACGGCGTCATGTACGACTTATCTGCATTAAAGGACGAATCTTGCAGGGTTATATTTGAAAACCAATTGCAATCACTGGATAACACAACTGTGGAAGAAAATGCCGATGTAGATAGAGAATGATAAATCTTCAGAAATAAATACCTAAACGCTGCAAAAACAACACTGCCAAAGAAACCCAGCGAGAGGAGAGACTGTTTTGACGAAAATGCAGACACCATTCACACCATATTAAAAGAGAAGAAAGAGGCCCATACTCAGTATCTGAGCTATCCCACTGACAGTAAGAAAAGACACTTCCAAGAGGTTTTGAAAAGCTGTCAACAACTTCGACTCTTAAAAAACGAATGGTGGATCAATAAAACCAAAAAAAGTCGTATATGAACATATACGACACCTACAACATGGAAAAATGTATTACATCCGTCATATGACCAGTAAAAAGACATCAACCCTAATAGAAAACCAAAAAGGTGAAGTTCTCCTTAACCAAGATGAACGTCTTCAACGCTGGAAAGATCACTTTGAAAATGTGTACAATCAGTACCACAACGTAGACACATCCACCCTCAATATGCATTTTGAATGCGACGGCAATCTTAACGACAACTGTCCATCAACGCTAGAAATAGAAAAGGCGATAGCTGAAATGAAAAACAGCAAATCTCCAGGAGCAGACACTATTAGCGCAGAAATGTTGAAAGTTGGCAAACAAACAACAGTGCACAATCTCACAGCACTCTTCTCAAACATTTGGAGAGAAAAGAAAACCCCGCAAGAATGGAAAAACTCACTGGAAAAGTGCCCATTCATAAAAAAGGCAACAGAAGGAATGCGACAACTATCGTGGAATTTCTCTGCTCTCCATCGCAGATAGTTCTCTCAAAAATACCATACAACCGCTTAACACCACACACAGACGGCACACTGAGAGAATCGCAGTGTGGATTCCGAAATAGTAGATCAAGTATCGATATGATCTTTTCAATCCGACAGGTCATAGAGAAAACAATCGAGCAAAATTCCAAATGAAGCATCGCATTTATCGACATCAGTAAAGCTTTCGACTTAGTCAAACGTGAAGTTCTATTCAGCACATTAGAGCGAGTTAAATGTCCACCGACCATCCTGACAATACTCAAACCAATGCATGAAGGAACATCAGCAACAGAAGAACTGAAATTTCTGAAGCACCTCCGTTCAGTGTCCAGACTTGAGTCCAGCAAGGCTGCGTTTTGGCCTCAATGCTCTTCCTTATATACATCCATGTCATAGTAAAAAACGTCGCTCAAAAATGACCACATGGGACCAACATCATATACCGAAGCGACTACAATATGTTGTCTACAAGAGGCCTAAAATCAAAAACAAAAATAAAACACCAAAAGATTCAAGGCCTCATATTTGCAGACGACTGTGCTCTCGTAGCTGACTCTTCTGAAGGACTTCAAGAATTTCTAAACACCTTCACCGAAACTGCCCGTAGACTTGGACTACTAGTCAGCAAAGTGAAGACAAAATGTATGTTCATTAACTGTCCATCCGCGGTCATTACCATTGAATCAAATACCTAGGCAGCCAAATAACTTCCAATGGAACAGTCAACTCCGACGTAGAGAACAGAATTAATGCAGCAAGCAGAACATTCGGAAGTCTATCAGAGTGTGGAAACCTGATGATCCGACGTTATCCACAATGCTTAAAATATATGAGACAATAGTGTTCAGCGGCCTCCTGTACGCGTCAGAAACATGGGCACTCCTTCAAAGCCATAAGAAAAAGGTGAACGCATTCCACCTCCGATGTCTCCAGTCTAAATTGCACATACAATGGGATAAAATACCGAATGAAACCGTTCTTGAGAAAGCAAACATGCTCACAATTGCAGACATAAGAACGAGACGTCTAAAATGGACTGGACATGTCAGCAGAATGGAAGAACATAGACTGTCCCAACAAATTGCGTTCTAACTCACAATTCGCAAAAGACCGCAGCAGAAGCCAAAAAGCGCTGGGCAGACACAGTAAAAGAAGACTTGAAACACTTAAATGTTAACCTTCACAATTGGAGGAACTTTGCTGCAAACAGAAATGAATTGAGGGAGAAAATCAAAGAATTAGTGACAGAAAAACATAAGCAAAGCATGGAGATCAAAAAAGCAAGAAGAATAGAGAGACGCCAAGAAGAAGACGTCTACACTTGGAAATGTCCTCTCAGGCCATTTACTCGAGATAGAAGACGAGGAATGTCCTATCACACTCCAAACAAGCCCAAAAGTTATCCTTTGAAACAACAAACAACAACAACAGAAACAAATAGAAGAAGACAAATAACTGTGTCTCCAAATCTAAAATGCACTGATGTGACTTTGAAGCTAAGTCCGGATCTGGTCTAAACAGCCACGTGCGACACAGATATTCAGAAGTCCAAGACAACAGCATCAGACCAGTCAGAATATATCCAAGAAACAGACAGCGACTTTCCCAAACTCCGCGAGCAACTCCCTTACATCCATCACCAACGTCGCAACCTTCACTTTCAACGGGTCAATGGGTGTGTACCAGATGCGGAAAAAGCTGCAGATCTAAAGCAGGCCTGGCTAACCATACCCGAAAAGACAAATGCACGGATACGAGATAATGAGGAAGCATCGACATTGATGGAACTCCTGAATCATGTATGTATCTCGTTTCGGCCAGTTAAGGACCACGAATGACGAGTGTCGTTAAGGCACAGTTTTTGTGTGTTGACTTAATAGACACATCGTGAATTTTACCGAGATCGGAGGAACAGCGTCTAGATAGGATCCAGATTGCTGTATCCGAGTATTACAACTGGGGTTGTTAGTCGCAGAGGATAAACTTTTCATACATCACAGCTATTTAAACTGAGACATGGAAATGATAAGCTACAAATTTTATCTTGCCACACCTGGGAATTGAACCAGAGATGACTTGGTGACGACTGATCACGCTGACACCGTAGCCAAGGAGGGGACTTTGGGTATTTAATTTTGAAAATTAAATGCTTTTTTGAGGTCAAAGATTACATTTTACTTCAAAAAGGAAACTATTGTTTTCAAATGACTCACCATCGGAAACACGACACGAACGCGTTTCGTGCTGGATTATCACTGGTCTTTTGAATTTATTAGTAACAAGGACACAAAATTTGCCACCATTAACGGGAAACTTAATTTCGCGACGGTCTGAGCTTAAGTAGTCTGTTAAACATTGTAGATCGCTTTTTGTTGATTTACGCGAACACAAAGGTGTAAAATCATTTTAAGAGTAATCGAAGGAGAAAGAAGTAATTTTAGAGATAAATGACCCACATCTATTTCTCCAGTCGAAGATCATTAATATGATCTCGATTTTTCGATATATCGTGTTAAAAAGTGCGGTTTGAAAAATATATCTAAAAAAGATAGTATAACATGCCTAATTTTTATGAATAAAAAACTGTTTTTGTTCCTTTTCGCGAAGAAAAAATCTATCTGGTCGTCAATAGCGAACCCTCAAATTAGGGAGCTAGGGGCGTTTTTTTTAAAAGCACCTTTTGAAGTTTCTCACAATAGTGTTTCAATAGAGAGTTTGAAATTGGAGCTGTAGACCCTACTAAAAAGAAAGCTTAGCTTTTATAATTTTACAGTTATTATAAAATTGAAGTATATAAAATTTTGAATTTACATTTTTATTTTACATTTTAAGAATCATCTGGAGGGTCCTCTGAGGATGAGGCCCGGGGTGGAACGCCCACCCCTTCGTCTAGGTGTACTACTACTAGTCGCCAGTGTTGGTGTACTACAAGAAAAAATTTCCGATTTATAAATTAGTTCGTTGTTTCAAACGGTGCAAAACGCCGCTATGTATGGAGTGTCAAATACGTACATTAACATCTTAATTCTGGAACGCCAGAATTCATATCAACCAAAGAGTACACATGAATGACTATTTAGAAAAACCAAGAACTGTGGAATAAAGACACTCCAGCATTACCAGGAGTCGGGTGGAATAGAGCGTGACATCCCAAAAGCATATGACATTGTCAGAGACTGTAGTACGAACTACAAATGTTCCTAAACAATTCAGTGACCTACCATGATCATTTAAAAAAAAAGGAATTCAAATTTATCTGCCTCTCTCTGAATTGAAGATTAACAGACTGGGAGAATACTGAAAGACAGACAGACTTGGAAATTATAAATAAAGATTAATGATTTTCAAGGGATAGGAAAGATGTTGATTCTATTAACACAAAAAATATCCTTTAGGTAGCTTCATAAAATATGTTACGTTCCATGATGATAAATTTCAAAATAAAATAATAGTTTAAACAAACATACACTTTCCGAGATAAATGGTTGCGATTCCCTCGTATAGTTTCCCATGACCATTAGCAAGGCACTGGGTGAAACACGTCAAGTTACTGGATTGCATTCACACACACACACACACAAAAAGCTCTTCTCGATAACAGTTATATTATGGACGTTCCGGATGCGTTTAAAAGAAAATTTCTACTAGTTGGCACCTTATAGGAAAAGAACGATCATTATTCACTTAATGTAAATTCATACATAATGCAATAGATTACTAACCATTGATTGTATAATGTATAGACGTGGGGTTTAAGTTCCGTCGTAGCTTCTTAATATTATGGGAGTATAAAAATAAACTAAGAAAGAAAAGCACCTCCACATTTAATCACACCGAGCATCCGCTCCATTTCCGTTTACCATGAGTTCTGAGTCGAGGAAAGAATTTAAATAAATTTGAAATTTCAAATAGTTCCATACAAAATATGCATACGATGTAGAGTCCAGTATTTGACCTTGCAGTCCAGTATTTAAGAAACGTTTTAGCTTCATAATGCCGGATATCTAATGGTTTCGTTCGCTCATTCTTCCTGCGTGTTGTGATTCGTCAGGGTGTCCTCTAAAACGAAATTAAGGAATAGGACCCTCTAAAACTACTTTTACCAAAACCTAATTTTTTATTGTCTTTAAAACCACATTAAAGTATATTAGAATAAATGTTTCACAGTTGGGTAAACAAATGTAAAGAGTTGGATTACATGCATGAGTTTACCTGTTAAACGAGTGAACCGAAAATATTGCATTAAAACAGATACCAGCCATCATACAAATGATATCCAGCTACAAGAGATCGAAAAAAAACTTCTGACTTTGGGAACAAAAATTTCAGACTTGAATAGTTGCAAAGAAAATAATATTTATTCAAAGAAAGCATTCTGTAAAATTACTCCAAGTAAAAGCAAGCCCAAAATGATCGAGTAAAACAAGGAAAAGAGTACAAAATAGTTTAAAGGAAAAGCTGGGATCCGTCCTACCAGACCACATAAACAGTTTCACAAAACTGGTAACGCTAGACACTTCATTTTCCATACTTTACAAGTGGGGCAACGACTTCGCGAGATTATGAACCGAAAATGGACGTAGTGCAATTCAGTATAAGGTTTAGAAGATTAGCTACCCAATCCTGTTACATATAAATTTGGCTGACAAACACTCTGGAAGAGAGGTGGCCAACGATTTGCCCTTCGACGAATGCTACGGACAACCTCGAGCAGCGACGGAAGTGGGGAGTAGCGACTCAAGCGCCACTACTCTCCCCTCCACTTGGTTACAAACCGGGAGTTCAAACTCAGAAACGGTGTTTTTAAACTCTTGATTGACATACTGGGAAGAACAGTTAGTGAGGGGTTATACTACAAACTTATGATTCTGTGTGTTATTTGTACGCGTTCAGCTTTTGCACGAAAATTTAAGAAAACTATTTTCTCACTACTCCCTCTTAGCTGAGCATCAGGTAGCCCGTCTCCAATTGTCAGATTCAAGTGGGCATTTTAATATCTGGAATGCTTTTGGGAAGTTTTTGGAAATTATTACTCAACCGCAAACAGCGTGATTGGTCACAAAAAAATTAAAAGGAAACAAATTAAAGTGGGGAAAATAAAAGAGAGGTACAAGGAAATTAACAAAACTATTCAAACTGCCTATACAGCTACAATATCTTCAATTAACAATTCGCAATGTCTTCAATTATTATTATATGGGCAATTCAATACATTTAATTATTATAAAACGAATTATAATTTCTTCGATAAATTCCATGGCAAGGCGCACTTGCTCGAGATACTTTTCCGCTTCTCTGACATAATCGAACACAAACCCCCACCACTGCATGTCCAGCTCAGCGAGGTGGCAGATGGGATTTGCCCTTCGCAGACCCGCGCAGGGAAAAAGCCGGCAACGGGCATCCATGGTTCACAGAGACTTTTACATTTTATCGTGATTGTATTCTGTTTATGATCTTTGGAAATAGAAATGAGCGGTTCATCTCATCAGTCAATATCATCTCGACTGAACAGCAATAATTCCCCTGCTTTAATTCCATTTTCCACTTTTTGTAGATCTTTGTAGATTACTTCTTTGTAGATCAGGTACCTCCCAGATGCTCAGCTACTGAGCGGGTCGCATTTGGCGGAGAATAATCGTTCCTCAGAAAACGGGGTTAGCTGCGAATGAGGGGAAAATAAGCAGTCTCGGACCGAAGCGACAAGATAAGAGGGAATGGGAGGGCTACACTCATAAAACTCTGTTGACGATCTTGTGTCAGGATGAGTAAGCAGCGCCCCAAAATTTCTGCTTCCGCTACCATGGGGGTTGGGATTAGTCCAAAGGATAGGGGAAGGAAAACCAAGGGGTGGGTAGGACTCCGCAGGCTAGCAAATCAATCGATTCAAGGGAGTAAACCTTAAACCAATCCCGGCCCGGGGGTTGGATCGAGGATAACCACACATTTTCATAGAAAAATTTGTTCAGAAACGATTACAGATGCCGGTCGACCTGAGAATTTAAGACGAAATGGAAAATGGAATGCAAGGATTACGGAACGTGGAATGTAGTCTCAATCGTCCGGGAACAATGAAGAAACTGCTTGAGGAATTAAAAGAATATAATCTAGCCATTACTGTCAGAGAGTGGTGGGGAAAACATGAGTAAGGTTTATTGTACAAGCTAAGTATAAGAGTAGTATAATAGGTTTCACACCCATTTCGCCACGATTATGCACATAGACAATAAGAGAGCAGTGCTTTAAAATAAATTTCATGCCCTTCTTGGCAAGACACGGTTACCATGAGGAACCTCCTAATAATGAATTACGAGCAATAGACGTCGCCTCAACTAGTAATTTAGTTATCAGTTGTACCCAATTTCACTATAAAGACTATCATATGACCACATGAATAATTAGCTCCTGAAATATTTTGACATTCAATCAAAAAGATCACGTTATGATTAATGTTACACATGCACTAGATATTGAAGATGTCAGAGCCATGAGAAGGCTAAATTGGGACAGTGATAACATTTTACTTCAAATTAAATACAAGCAAATTACGCAGAAAAGTATGATAAAGAATGTGTTGTAGATATATGATCTCGAAAAACTTGGTGACATCACAATTAAGGGTAATTTTACGGAAGTTAAAAATTTGTCGGAAGTGTCACAAGAAATGGAAAATACGTGAGTTTTCCGTAGCAAAGAATATATTGTATCAAATACAATAAAGGTGAAACCTAAAGTTAAAAGAAATTCCTAGCCTGATGATGAATGCAGAGAAGCGATAGGAATAAGAGATAAAACTAAAATGGCGTTTTCCAGGAAAACTAAAAACAGTGTGCTGGGATATCAGCAAGCTAGGTGGATTTGAAAGAAATCTTGTAGACAAAAGAAACAGGGATGAAAAAAATAAGAGCTTAAGCAAATACAAACTACTGCTAGGAGAGAAGTGAGAAAGTTAAGAATACCATGGAGGGGTAGCAAGTCTTTGAAAGACCTGGAATGAAACATAGTTGAGGTCGAAGAGTATTACGAAGTGGACCTTGAGTCTACTAGGTGGCCTTACGGCCCTCAAGTTTTCTGTTACCTGTATAGCCTCCCATCTATTAGCGTTAGCTATTCACAGGTGGCACCTTTCACTCCCGTAACAGCGAGCTGTACAGAAGGGGTCAGACCCAAACGAGGGGTAGGAGTATCTACAAACACCGACATAGTGAGTAGGGCCATATCTCCCAGTACCCGCCCTGCTGGGTGAAGAGATGTCTGGATCACCTCTGTATGTATGCGCTAAAAGTAACCGAGCAGCAATTCTGCTCACCGATCGGAAGCTAACGTCACCTTCCCGTGACCACGGGCGGGGAAACCAATCTTCCCGACAGAGTCCAACCCAAATAGAGGCGTGAGGTGCGAACACCTGAGGGCCTATGCTCCACCCTGTCTGCCTACCTACCTAAGTTTAGGGGCTGCGTAACATTCGGAAATTTGTCAGGGTTCCTACCACTAATGGGGTCCATGGCGGATGCGATCCGTTAGCCAGGTTGTCGGTCTGGAGCTGGGTATATCTCGTGGGGAAGGCGTCGGTCCAGTGGTCCACCAAGAGCCTGTATCTGTTGTGTTGGAGCTCAGCGCGGTAACTTCGTCGGATAGTTCTGCGCAGTGACCGTCCCATTAGGCCATAATTTCATTTCCCACGCACGTTATGAAGGTTACACGTGCAGTGTTGGATAAGTGTCCGCCGGGGTCTGTTCCATGGGTCCCCTACTGCCATGAACACCGATACCCATGGCATAAGGTCTGTTTTGAGAGCCCTCCAAATAGTCCACACGTGCTCCCTCACAATTATTAAGACTGCTTTCACAACGTCGTGGCTGCGTTGTGTCCCCTGTGACGGGAGTTCCTTCTCATGTTCGAGAAGTTCCCAAGTCTACGTTAACGAGTTACTGTTCGGGGAAACTGTTGCATCTCCCTATCGCTTATCGCTCCTAGGTGGACAAAACCAAGCAAATTATAGTCCTCGCGGATAATGTTACAGTCACTTGTAGGAGACGAATCGATATAGACGAGACTATGGAAGACATCGAAAATCCTTCTCAGGAATTTGGACTCTGCATAAATAAACAAAAACAAAATATATGGAGAATAGTAGGCAACATAAGACCAGTCAATCTACCATAAAATGTAATGGAAAAGAGTATGAAGTAGCAAAATCTTTTAAATATTTAGGACCAATCATTACAGAGAACAACGAAATCGACGACAAAGTAAGAACTAGAATAGCTGCAGGAAACAGGATATACGGTAGCTTGTATAACACATTAAAATCTAGGAAGCTAAAAGGGAGCTAAAGAATGTAAAACTTAGGCTAAATAAAATCAAGATTAAACCTTCAGTACTTCATTGGAGTACTGACTGTTGCCTCTTCAAAGGTGTTTAGTGTATAAGAGCAGAAAAGACTTCGGAAAATGTTTGGATAATAAAAGAGCAGAGATGGAGTATAATGACTAACAATGCAGTACAAGAGACATAAATGCACTGTATTAAAAATTGAAGACTGGAATGGATGGGGTACGTCATGAGAATGGACGATGGGGTGGTAAAAAGGATATCTCTAGGAATATTAGAAGGTAGCAAGAAAAGAGGACGACCTAGGACTAGAAGCATTGGTGAGATTGAAAATGATTTAAGAGGGATGAACTAAAAAGATGAAGAAAAAGACAATACAGAGAAAGGAATGTGAATAAATAATCAAGGAAGTCCAGGCTAGAGTAAAAGCCGTAGTGCTGATGAAATATGATCAGTCACCCGAAAGGAAGCAAGTTCTTCGAGAACCTCATATTTATTCTAATTGTCATCTTCATAAAAAGGAATTAAAATTGATTCATTAAGGTTGCCTTCCAAATCCAAGGCAACATCATGATCATACAGCATTTTTTTAGATTTCATAATTATTTTAAATTCTATTTTAATATGTAATCCGAATCTATGACGAAGTCATCATATATATAAGTGAGTGTCTGCGTATGTTTATGTTCGCAAAATTCGAAAAGTAGTCGGTCGATTGACTTGAAATTTTGACATAACGGTGCATTCGAATACGAGCGTGTTTTTCTAAATAAATTTTTATAGTAAAATGAAAATCCACCCCTAACAGGGTGAAATGGGGGTTGGAATGTTTTACGGATGTATCTTACCATAACTCAAGTGTCTGGACCAATTTTAACCAAACTTGATACTCAGATGGTTGACTATATGAAAACAAGTACTGTGGGGGTAAGATATCCCTTGCACCCAGGAAGGGGGTGAGAAGGGGATGGCATGCAAAAATCATGAAAATATCTGATATAAGATTCGAAACCACACTTTTCGGTGTCGCTGAGATGGAGAAGAGCGTCCCCGGTGCTTTCTAAGTTAACAACCAGTCCACATGCAGATAATATACCCCTTGCATCTCTGGGGTAGGGGTGGCAATGAAGGACATGTAAACAATAAAAAACTACCAATCTTATTGTTAAATAAATCTTTTGGGGACTGCTGAAGTGAAGTGACACTCATTGCTTTGCCAGATAAGTTCAAGATCACCACCTATAAGGAATAAACACCCTTTGTGTTGGGGGTGAGAAGGAATGAAATGTAAAAATAATCGAAAGAGATCGATATTAGTGTGGAGATCGTAGTTTTTGTAGCTGCTGAAAATAGTAGGGACATTTCGAAATGCACAATCAGCCCGTATAAGTACCCCTAGGAAAGGGTGTGCCATGAAAAAATATCGAACATGATGTACCAGTAACGAGTCCATAATTTTCGGCGTCGCTGAAGTGATAGTGAAATCCTGGCATCGTGTAAGTCTGAACTCAGCCCTCATGACACAAACACACAACTAGCACTCCTTGAGAGGGGGTGGAAACGGTTTTATGGATAAAAAGAATTGAAAACTAATTTTGAAATATAAAAATATAATTGCATTGGAACCATAGTATTAGGGTTGATTAGATTTTTAAACTACCAATGCCGTTAAGTTTAAGATGAGATCACATAGTGGCACGGTATCCTTAGAGCTAGGATGGGAAGGGCGAGTCGTAAAAATAACATAAAACGACTGATATTAGGGTCGAGTCCCATCTTTTTTGTGTATTCTGAGATGAATAATTGTATTTCTAATGACATTATGTTCCTACATTATGCACGACATCTCTAAAGGTGAGGGTTGGGAAGAGCGCGACACGAAAAAGTATACATCAGGTTAAAAAAATCAGGTAAGAAAGGATTTTACGAAAATTCGCCGCTAAGGGGATGAAATGGGAAATTGGTGTTTTCTAAAACATTTTCTCAATGACATTAGTGAAAATGAGGGATTAATATATATCAATACTATCAAACCTCCACCATCAATGGATAACATTTTCACTGGAAACCAATGTGAGAGAGAATTACAGACATATTACAAAATTCACGCGAGCAAAGCCGCGGGTACTTATCTATTATATGATATATATACAAAGAGTCAAGAATATGTAATACGAATCTATGACGAAGTCATGATATGTTTACATAATAAATCCTCACATGTATAATACATATAAAAAAGGGTAAGAACTATCAGTTCAGAGCATAAAAACATGAATTTTCAAAATGCGTTCGCAAGCTAAGTGAAAAGAACTTTCGTGTTGCATGACAGAAGCCTATCAAGGAGCATAGTTAAAGCAGATATCGGTTAACGCTGAATGCACTCGTAATCAGTTTTTGACAGCTTATGCGATGTTTCAAAATTCGGATAGTAAACAACACCGTTTTCAACATACAAACCTCAATCTTACTGAAAAAAAACTACTTCAGAAAAAAGCGATGAATAATAGTTTAGAGGCTAGGAGAGCCATTCAAGTTCGAGGGATAGAGGTTAAGAATCCTAAAAATGTTCACCTAACTTCCTTAGCTAAGTATCAAGCAACAGATGCTGACCAACAGCACAGCATTTTGATAAGTAAGCACTTCCAGTTTGCACTGAAATCTACTATAGTCCTTTTCGTTTTAAAGGACGCCGGGAATTTCTAATTTCGAAGGATTTAGATACAATCTATTTTACAATACAATATTTTCAGGCAATTCCATTTACTGAAATCATGTCGAATTCTGGTCCCTCGTAAAACGTCAATTCTGTTCGCTTACTATGACTACAACTCAAAGAACCGAAGTATTTTATTATGTTCTCCTAGTTTAGTGTTTGGTCGGTTCAATTGTAATTATTATTGGTTTTTAGTAATAAAATCGTACACTCAAAACTAGTTGCATGTACATTAAATACGAATGTTTCGAATATGGTCAAAAACACGATCTTCTTCAAAACAAACGGAAAACTTGAATTAGAAATTTAAGGAAGTGTACCGCTACTCTTTGACTAATAAGGCACTTGGGTCTTGAAATTCAAAATGATGCAAGTATCTTTAAAAATTTTGTTCTCCTGGAATTTTACGAGGAATAGAGATTTCTAAATGTCTCGGGTCTACGATCTCCTTTACAACACATCCTGTATTGTAATCTGTAACGGGCTATTCACAGTATATTTTAACCAAATGATACTCAAATGCGTCCAGGGGCATTGACAAGAGAGGAGCTGAACTGTTTTCATTAAATCACTAGAATCAGAAACCAAATAAACGGTAAAAATACCTCATGTTCAACATTTCATAACTGAAACATAATGTTTCGGTTGCTTGTAATAAGAAATGACCCAAAATATCACTATGTTGTGACATTAAAAAATTGGAGTCCAAGAAGAGTCAAAAATAAGAAAAGGGGATACATGCAATCCATCTTCAACACGGAGCTAAACCCGCAATTGGATTCGAAAAATATTTGTAGTTTCCCGTTGTCAAATAAATATCAATAAAAATTTACTATTTTTTAAATTTTTTGTATGAGATGGTTTGGCTCATTTAGTACATTTTCGGCATGTTTACATACATCATTTAGTAGATTTTACAAATATTTATTACTAGATGTCATATAGAATGTGGTAAGAACTATTATTGCCAATTGATGACAATGAGAATAGAGCTCCGCGGTTTCTTGATAGAGGCGATGCTGAGGCCGACATCGCATACGGTCGCTCGGGCCCCATGATAAACCTAGCAAATTTGATACCACGCTTGAGTACAAGTGAAAGTACCTCATATCGGGATTCGAAGCCCGGCCATCCAGTAAACCACCCTGCTTCCTAAGATACCGCCGAGTCGGAGTCAGTGTAAGTCATTTAAAATAGAAGGAAATTATATTTATAAGGGTCAATTAATTCTCAGAATTTTTTTCACAATACTTGTATACATAATATATTATGCATATTTTGTCTCCAAAGTTCAAGAATACAAAAATATTGCAACGTCACCTTCAGATTGTATTATAGCAGTCGCCTCGGATAATGACATGCGGCTTCGAGAGCGCAGTAGCGCGAAGAAAAACTCGTGGTAGTGTACAACGAATAGTGTCGTTTCTCTCCTCGGCGCCACAATGACACGACGATTGGGTAATTTATTAGATATTTTTCTTTCTATGATGATAGAATGAAGTTATTGTTCGACAGCTCCTTAACATTTTTGAAACATAGAGGAAAAGTAGGTTTTGTGCAAGCCAGTCAGGGACTTACTTTCCCTAGTACACAACTATTTCAAGAGAGAACAGGAAGCGGGCTAGTCGTTCCTAAACGTTGGCAAAGTACAGGAGCTGACAGCTGAGATTATAACTGTTCTAGAAGTTAAGAAACTTGTCAGCAACACAAAAGTATTGCCTTCGTTTGTATGGCCAGATACCATTAACGGTGGCGAAGATTATAGATGTGAAATAGAACGGAAATAGTGTGTACACCATGGTGATTATTTCCAATCGCTTGTAATAATACTTTTTTTCAGCTACATTATAACTATGTTTTTTTAGCATTTGTCATGAGGTACATTGGAGCCTCATGGAGAAACAAAAATGGCACAATTGCTTCTAACCTTTAAATGAATAAAAATATTGAAGCAAACCTAGTTTTATACAGAGACTTCATGCCATAAATATGCGTATCCCTTCCAGTCCGATCTTTCTAGAATATTAACAACAGACATTTCGTGGTTAATTGCTTCTTGTTCGATCAAATTTTCAAATTACCTCGAGTTGTAGCATCCCTGGAGAAATAACTGTAGCTCCGTCACTCAACAGGAAGCAACTCCACTCAATGCATCAGAGCAGACAGAATTCAAAATATAAGATGTCCAAGCACTTACGACAATTACATGCACATACATTGACAATTCACAAAATCCTAATTTCACCTAACGTGACTCATAAAACTGCGGCACTTCAAATACACACACAAAAAAAGATGAAAATAGGCACTGATCAAAATCCGTCAAGAGCACCTCGCAATGCCGACTCTCTTTTCCACCCACCTTCGTCGCTTTCACGGCAAGTCAGCTGGAGCCGCTCGTGCGCTCGCGTCAGGGGATGGTCGGAAACTGCAACGTCCGCCGTAGGGAGAGAAAATCGTATTCGCCGTTCACCGTCAGAATGTAAGCGGAGTAAACGCCGCTGCCCGCCGCCGCGCCGTCTCGCATCCGACGTCACTCACTCCGTTTGCGGAGACGCAACAATTGAGAAGATCCACACTTAGTTTCCCGTCGCGTAGCGCCATCATGCTCGGCATTTAATACGCAGAATAACACAATTGCCTTTCCATTAAAACAAATATTTTCAATATATTAGTTTTATTCGTGCAGAAATCATAAAAACATGAAAGTACTTTTATGTAAATTATTACTATCAGAGTTTTTTTAAAGAAACTATGGGCGAAAGTCTCGTTGCAACTAAAACGAACATATTACCAGCTTCATATTACAATTCACCTCGTACAACTCTTCTAAAACAATTATATGAATCAAAATCCAGTTCGACTTCGGAGGTAAAAGGACTTGAGCCATTCTCGGATAGCACTATAAAATAACAATTTCACTAACGAGGAAAATGATTACCATATCGAATGCAATCTAAAACAATATTCGTGAAAATTTTCCCGTATCAAATTTGCTCCAACGTTCATGTTTTCACAAAGAAAACTGTCAAGTAATGTCATCAACCATTCAATACTTATCAGAACACATGGAATTATTTCCACTAAATGACACAAATTTTTACCACTTACTCAGAAACGGTAAAAGAAGAAATATTTCTAATCGTGTGTACATTACGCACAAAACCCGAATTCGGTCATTGGACGAGAAAATCGACCAACACTAGCTTTGGCAGATGCGTTTTTGCCAGAATTAATTCTGTGCTTTTACAAAACAACCAATACTAGTTTTGAACTTTGTGCTTTAGCCAAAACTAGTTTTGTGCGTTTTCAAAACGACCAATACTAGTTCTGGCAAAAGCGTATCGTCCAAAACTATTATTGGATTTTTTATTGTAGACACCTCACTTTGAACTGCTGTAGATGCCACAAAAAAATCGTAGAGAAAACTAATTAACAGCATTAAATGTTTTTGGAAAAGGTTAATAACTCATTATATTTTGCATGTAGAAGCTCGAAATTTTGAAATGTCACAAACATAATAGTTAACATATGCTGAATAATAATTATTTTTGACACTTTTAGTTAAGTTTATAAAAAATAGAAATGTTTTGAGAAAAACGGTAAAAATTACGCGTTTTTTGAAACAATTCTGTTATTAAAACAGTATTATGCATTCTTAGAACCATTTTTTCCTTGAATATAAGCAGAACAAGACAAATTTAATGGTGTTAATTAGTTTTTCTACGATATTTGTGGCATCTACAGCAGTTCAAAGTGAGGGGTCTATAATAAAAAATCCGGTAGTAGCTCTGTCATTACAACAACAAGAACCTTATCATGCTCGACGCAAAAACTGGAAGTAAAGTTTTTATAATTGTTAAAATATTGTTTTCATTTAAGAAATACTAAGGAAAACTGCCTCTTCCCGTTTTCTAGAGTTTCTTATGTTCAAATATGTTAAACATTATTCATTCTGGGTATAGTTTTCACAGATTCGACTGAATTGCATTCATCTCGATACACCGGGACTGAATATTTTTTCCTACATGGGGTTTTAGAGACTCTCCTCGCTGTTTCAAGCTACGGGGGTGTAAAATGACATTCATTTTGTTATATTTTTAGGTCATTACATTTTTCATTCTTTTTCAATTTAATACATTCTATAACAATTATTATTATACTACAGAATAAAGAATATAGTACTTCTTTATTTACAATTATGATGCATTACAATTATGTGTCATATTGGTAGAATGAGAGTGTCTATCTTCTGAACTGAGATATGTTCTTAAATGCAAATGTTTTTAATCACATATCTAAAATCTAATTTCTGGAATTTTTGTTATTTCGCCGTTTAGTAGGAAAAAAAGAAATGGATGAGAATGTTGGGTGCGCTGTCCAGATTGACACTTCAACGCAGAGAGAAAACTACAGGCTTGAAATGCTTAACTCTTAACTCTTATTCCCGTGAGAACAGGAATAATTATACGGAATTAAATTTTTCCATGTAAAATACTTCTCATATAAAATACTCAGAATTAAATTATCTAATTGGAACTCACACTCCGAACACGATCGACAATGTGGTATTCTGTTCACATAACTTCAAATAAAACAGCAGAATACTTGTTATCTTACTAATATATAAAGATATTTTGTTTATGTATTTGTTGACTATTATCGTGAAAGCTAACATTGTTACAGACATTGGGTTTTTACTTAAGACGCATAATCGAATACAGCTTAAAACATAGGTTAGATTATAGTTTTGTGCGTTGTACGACAAATTATTTACTAACAAATTAAATATATATTAAAGAATATAATAAAGTAGCCAATTTTCTGGATATGCACCCGTTAAACGTCACTGTATAATGCTTATCGTCATAATTACTCAGAAATGTAGCAAAATTCAAGAACTACGTTCTTCATTAACATTTAATCTTAAGCATACTATCATATTAAAACATTTTTCTGTTTGTGTGTTTATTACGTATGATCTTGAAAAATAAAAGGATTTTCGACTTCGAATCTTTTTTCTTTTTTTTCTTTTTAATGAAGCAGAATCATTAACTTTAAGGTACAGGCTAGTTTAAAGTCTATAAATTGTTTTACAATATGTTTATCAGATGTCAAAGAAAACTTCACGTTTACAGGCAAGGTGGCTAGTGATTCTCCATCTCAAAATTCCCTAATCAATACATTAATTTTCTCTGTCTATTATCGCACAATATTAACATGTACGCGAAAATTACTTTAACAATTGAGAAACAAACATCATAGAAACAGAAATCTTATAAAAATAAAAACGAGAATTCATAAAAGGAATTTATCAATAATTCATCAATCATTCTTCAACAGTCAAGCATTGTCATTCACAAAATTAAAAAGTTAACCTACTTATCTGAAATATAAATAAAACAAAGCTTGGTATTAGACTAACTAAGAACGGATAAAAGTAGTCTTTAGGTCTGTCATCATTTAAACGGCACTGAGGCAGTTTGAAAACGAATCAATGGTTGTAGGTGGGATAGACAGAGCTACGCTAGCTTACCCCGCGCAGCAGAACGCCGCACTTTCGCCCCATCTCATTATTATTCTTTCGCTATACTGAGTATAATAATACAACTATAATATTGTTCCAGGACGTCAGGGTCATCCGAGTAACGATGCAATCAAGACATGTGAAACGTAACATGAGGAAATAAGGGGTGCGAGTGGAGTCGCCGTCCACTGTACTGCGCTCCAGTTGCTCTCGCACGCAGTTGCTATGACAAAGGTGCAATCTTTCACTTATAGAGATGAGTCGTTGCGACTGGAACTGCCTCAGGAGCTGGATAGTCTGTACAGCGGTAACCGTTTCGTTTGTGGTTGCAACGAAATAGTTACAGCTCCGACCTCAGACTAAACAACTCCACCGTCTCGTTGAACGAACTGTCGTGACGCCACCTCAGATATGTATGCACAACCAAGCATATTATAACTGGGTCAGGTGTACTGATAAACGAGACTGGATTACGGGATCATGACGTCAGAGCTATAAATTATATATATATATC